>CBVK0100097250.1:0-33533 GCA_900067695.1 Picea abies
TATCATTTGTGGAGATTGCAATTGGTGACAGCAGGGCTCTGATGGTACAGGATTGGATACAACAGAGCCAAGACATTCTCAGGGAATTGAAGGATCATTTACAGAGGGTGCAAAACCAGCAAAAGGTCCAAGCAGACAAGCACAGAGTTGATCGTACCTTCTATTTGAGGTTGCAACCATATAGGCAGGCCTCCATTAAAAGAAGCAGAGCAGAGAAACTACAACCACGTTTCTTTGGACCTTATAGAGTCAGCAGGAGGATAGGGGCAATAGCTTATGAGCTGGAGCTTCCACAGGGTAGCAAAATTCACAACATCTTCCATGTCTCGTGCCTTAAGAAAGCCATCGGTCAACATGTCAGGCCTATTGAGGCATTACCTCCCATGGATGAGGAGGGACAACTTGTTTTGATTCCAGACGAGGTGTTAGAAGTTTGAGAGAAGAGGCTCTGAAACTGAAGCATCAAGGAGTATCTGATCAGGTGGAAGGATTTACCCATTGAGGATGCCACTTGGGAGTAGGAGCATGTGGTTAGAGAAGCAGGTTTGGAATTTCTTAACGACAAGAAATTTCAAGCAGGGGAGACTGTCATGTCCCCCACCTCTTAAAGAGGTGATGAGGAGATTCAGTGTCCTGGGAACCCCCACTAGGTCATAGTCTCACACTGAAGGGGGGAAAGTCAAGAAGTTAAAAGTTATATTTTTAAGTTGACTTAAGAAAGGAAAACGATAAAGGAGTAAAAGATAACTCAACAGAAGAATAGAAGATTAACCCAGGGAGTTAACCTAACTCAATAGAGAATTAGAAGGAAAAGTATAAATAAGAGGCTGGGGTGCACCTATTACTCATTTTGGTTTTGGATTAGCATTTGTTATTGCTCTTGAGCATTTAGTTTGGGGGTTTTGTTGTACAAACCCTTGTGAGCAACTCAGTGGTGAAGTATCCACTCACCTTGTTCCACAGCTTGGTCTTGGGGATGAAAGACTCCTCCACACCATTCTAGTCTTAGCCCATCTCCATCTAGCGCTTTAGAAGGTAGCAGGTCGTATTGTTCTTGTGTTTCCAGCAAGGGCGCACCATCATCTAGAGGGAGGTTCGATCAAGCTTATCCTTAGGGCTGGGGGCCATTCCGACAATTGGGTTTTGTTTGTAGGGGCAGGACCATCAGTTTGAGGGATTTTCTGGAGGGTTATCATCATTCTACATTTGTCTACATATTGGGACGTCTTGGAGCCATACGGGACGTCCTGTGATTCAGTAAAACTCATTTCTAGGGAGATCTGCTTGAGATCTGAGTCTGAAACTTCTCCCACGGGATTCTCATAGCCCGATCTATATTCTTGGAGAGTTTCAGAGCATTTGGAAGCCTCCTTAATCAGGGCCAAACTAGCTAGGGTTTCAGTCATCTAGTGGGGCACCCCATTCAGTGGGAAATTCAGATCTACGGGGTTTGAGAGTGGATTTGGGAATTTGGACATCTGGGTTGTCCTTACAGTTGCCCGATCTATCATTTGGCATATTTCTTGGGATGATTGGACACTTTTGGTAGCAGGGCTGAATTATTGAGGGTTTCAACATTCTAGCAGGACGTGGCACTTTCTAGCTTGGAGGTTGAGCATTAGTACGGCTCAAATCTGCTTGATTCAGTATTCATTGTATATCCAGCCTTTGGAGGCTTATTTTGTATTGTCGGGAGCATTTTGTAGCAGCTCATATCTATTGCTTGTACGACCATCTGAGGTTTATGCCAGATCGGCCATCTATTGTATTGATCTTACATTGCTCATAATAAAAAGGTCAGATCTTTGCTTGTGCTTCTACATCTTGAATATATTGTGATCTCCATGTGTTGATGAATCTTGTATACACTTAAAAACTCAATAAATTAGTAGTAGTTAGTGATTCCAAGAAAGAATTTGGCTTGGGATCATTACAACCCCATTGCTGGAAAGGTCCCAAAACAACTACAGGCTTTAAACGCAGAGACTTGAGCTGCTGCTTTCCTAAAAATCTTTGGCATGGGATACAAGCTCTAACTCTTCTACAGACGTCAGCGAACAAGGTGGGCCAGTAGTACCCATCTTTGAGAATTCTGTGAGCCGTGGTCTTCCAGAAATGGTGCCCTCCGCATAGGCCGCTGTGAAATTCAACCATGATCCTGTCGGCCTCTTGCAAATTTATGCATTTTAAAAGCACTCCCAGGGGGCCTTTCCAGTATAAAATTTTATCGACAAGGTAGTATCTGACTGCTTTGAGCTTCAAAGATCTTGCCTTGTTTCTTTGCAGGCCGTCTGGAGGTCGCAACTCCTACAAAAAATATATGACATCCTTATACCAAGGACATCGAGCCAACAAGGGTTCTGTTTTTTGAATTTAATGCTCGAAATTAAAAGAAGGTGTAAGCTTCTAGATTTCTCTTATTTCGGGAGCATGAATCTGAACTATGGGAGAGAGGGGCCAGGGCTTCTTACCTCTGTGACCGTCTGCTACTTCATTGGCAGGCCTCTCTGTTCTAGTGGACTGCTCAGGAACATCAGGTGTTACTGCCTTCTTCTGAGATCTCAGGTCATACCTGCCTTGGCTACCACCAGCCTTGCCTTCCTTGCTCAGTTCATTTAGTTGACTGTCCATGAGGGACTCCTCGTATGATGTCTGAGTCAGATTAGGAAAGGGAGGAGTTTCTCTGAAGAAATGGATTTTAGGATCAAGCTCACCTGTTTCCCCTTCTTCTTCTTCGGCCATAAAATTGTTTTGGAAAGGGGCCTGAATCTTCTGGTCTTCTCTGTCTCTTCCCCTCTCCCTTTGGACAGTAGGGGAAGTGATATTGTTGGCCTCCTGAAACCTCCTTTGTTTTTAGCGTTCTAAGGGCCCTTGTATGCTTGCCTCCCTTCCACTTTCATTCTCTCCATCTCTGCAAACAGAGACTTCACCATCTTCGTCAGTTCATTCACTTGAGGGTGGGGCACCGATGGGCCAGAAGTTGAGGCTTCATATCTTCCCTTTCTTCTGTCTGCGTCGGCCTTGTTCCTTAGTCTGTTAGCTGCTAATACATTAGATTCCACCTCTATGGCCGCATCTTGCATTTGAGATAAGGAGGTGGCTCTTCTTTCTCTCAATAAAAGACATAAATCGGGGCTAAATGCACTAGCGTAAGAAATCTTGGCCGAGGCTTCTGAGGGTTTTATCTCAGCAAGAATTTTATTATACATCTTATTGAATCTTTTGGAGAAGCCAGAGACAGATTCTCCCTCCATCTTCTTCAAAGACCCAAACTCTGTCATGTAATACATGAAATCCTTCCTATCTCCCCACTGCCTCAGGAAAGCACTATCCATAGCTTCGATCCCAACAATAGATCCGGGGGCCAACCCTCTAAACAACTTCCTCACCTCACCATCCAGGCTTTGGATGAAAACTCTCATCTAGACATCTTCATTTTCAATGTTCAGGTTGTCTGCATAACTGTAGAAAGCATCCAGGTGATCTTCAATAGTTAGGTCCCCTTCCCCAGTGAACTTGGGCATATATTTCAAGTAATCTCTAGCAGGAAGAGGATTCATAGGATGAGGTAGGATTAAGGGAGCATATCTGGTAGCGACTATAGCATCCATCCTATTTAGAGGGGGATTAGCACTAGCCATAGGAATATTAGGTGGGGGGGAACTTGGAGGAGAAGGAGTTCACAAAGGGGCTAATGGGAATGAGTCTCGAAGTGGAGTGGGAAACAAGAGGGGATTTAAGGAGAAAGCTAACGAGCTCAAGTCAACAGGTGCCCCTCTTTGCACAGGAGTAGTAGCAGTAACAAGAGGAGGAGCAGTAAATATAGGAGTGGGGGAATCTGCTATAGTCCCGGGTCTACGCCAAGGTACAACTTCAGAGGAGAGGGGAGTGACAAGGATTTCTCCCTCCAATCCCAAACCAGGAGGGGAAAACTTAGTAGGAACACTCCCAAAATTGAGGAAACGGGAAACCTCCAAAGGAGGTCTATTAAGGAACTAGGGAGGAGAAAATGGATTTCCTATAGAAGGAGATGGCGGATTACCTATTTCGATGGTGGAAGCTTCTTCTTTAGGGGCCTTTCCTTTTCTGAGAACCACCTCTGGATCAGTTTCAGGTGTAGCTAGAGGCAGCTGTGGATGAGACCGTGTGTGTCTACCTCTGAAATCCATAGTTAACAAGGTAGGTTTGCTACAATGGAGTCGTCACAATGGAGTCTCCAGGTGCACAGTAGCAATCTTCAAAGGCTATGATACTCGATTCACCTTCAGAATCAGAGGCTCAATGTCATTCAATCCCGGGGAAAATTTTCAACTTCATTCCCGACAACGACGCTAGAAATGTTAGCATCAGAAGTCACCCCTGGATTGCAGCAGGAGAAGAGCCCGACACCCATCAGTTTATGTCATGATTTTTTTAATGGGGTGATCAAATGGAAGTTAACTCACAACAATGTGGTTCTAACTCCGAAACTAGGCCAAGCATGCATGGGAAAGTGAGGTCTTAGATAACTTTAGACAGTGAGTTGTAGTAAGGGTGAGTAGCGGGAAGACTTATATTAGAGAGATGCTAAAGTCTGTCGTAAACATCAGGTTTCTAACAGACTATAGGAGAAGGCATCTAAACGCAAGATCTTCTTACATTCAAACACAAAACACCGGAGAATACAACAATGCAACAATAAATCCTTTATCATAACATGATTGCAATAATTCGCACGAATCAGTCGTTCATGAACTCTCTCAGCATAAGATGAAAATTAGATGGATTAAGAAAGACTGCCTGTCATAAAACAAGAAATCCCACATACAGATGCATAACCAGAGAACTAGAGGGATGTTAAAACTTTACAATCGGAGCTTCGCTCTACCATCGATACCTTCAAAAATGAAAAAAACTAAGTACATATACTTGGGTAGATTTGCCCAACAGAGCTGCGCTCACCCTTCAAGGCGTAGCGTCTCTTCAATCAATCTTTGGGCGAAAGTCCTACGTCAGATGTCTCCTTAACTTCGCATGGACTTTGCAGGGGAGAAGTAGATGAACCAGTAAATGTCGGGTTAGCGTGTGCAGACCTCCTCTGGCTAGTTGAGAACCCGGCATGGCTTCTCTGGAAAAAATGGGTACATAGGACCCTCTCGAGCAGTCTTCTTTCCAGACCCTCCATTCCTCACATTTAATGAATGAGGAAAGGTTTCAACCACCCTTTCTCGCCTTCATTTACTCCAAGAGAAAACTAGGACCGAGGTCGAATCAAATGGCACTTGGAGATCGTGGTAATTCTTTCTGGGAACATACACGACGCCTTCGGCCCTTCCTGAGCAGCTCTTTTCTTTCACAAGTGACCATGGGCTATGACCACATGCTTATCCCCAAGGATCCCTCGGTGTTCGCAAATGGGAAGGAGATAGTCCTTGCTTCTTGAAATCATGATGAGCGAAACGCCGAGGCGGCTTAATCTGGCACCACGCGCCCCAATAAATCCGACGGTCCTAAATTCATCCGATGCTGCTGCGGGCCCGAGGTTCTGGACGCTCTCGTCACTTTGCACATCGGGGATATGAGGGAGCTGCTTCTTGTGCTTCGAAATTGCGATGGGCGAGAAGGCGGGGAGCCTAATCACGCATCACGTACCCCTCTTTTGATCGGACGGCCCGAAACACTTTCGGCTATACTATGGGCCCATCATTAAAAGTGCTTTTCATTTCGCGATTCACAAGTCAAAGACCCTTGGTTCCTCTTCTTCAACTCTCACTTCCTGAGACGGTGATACGGGTAGGGCTCCCTTTCTGGTCAGCACTCTCCATATGTAACCATTGGCTAGGGACCAAGTACTAGCACCTCTCGCTACTCGTGACCTTGCGAGTTGGAGTATCAGACTTTGGCATTCTCCCTTCGCGAAGTCCCGAGACGCGATGGTCAGCGACAGTTGACCTCCTCCGGACACTTTTCGTAACTCGGAATCTTGTGCAACCAAAGGGATATGGTCCGCCCTTCGAACTCACGAACCCTGAGCTCGAGAAATAACACTGATCTTGAACTGCTTGCGATCAACGACCCTCGTAACTTCGTGAGTGCCTCTCGAAGGATTCTGATTGTTGACTTCCTTAAAACTTTTAGCGCTATACTTGACGTGATTCAGTTAATCTACAATTACCCATCAATCGTTGTTCTGCTCTATCACTGAATCCTTTTCGCTGAAGAATGAAATGCCCTCTCGCTTGATTTTAAGTCTAAAAATGAATTCTTCTATGTGTTGTGCTTGGGCGCTTCTCGTGCAACCTGCAGACCCAGATATCCCTATGTCAAAGAATGTTGCTAACACTTGGGACACATTATTTCAGAACAGGGCATAACAGTAGATCAAGAGAAGATAGAAGCCATTAGAGGATGGCCAACACCCATAAATGTGTCAGACGTCAGATCTTTTATGAGACTAGATGGCTACTACAGAAGGTTCATAGAAGGGTTCTCTAATATTTCTCATCCCATCACTTCTTTGTAAAAGAAGGGAACTAAATTTGAATGGACACTCACGTGTGAAAATAATTTTAATCTGTTGAAGGAATTACTTACTAGTGCACCTGTGTTAAAGATTGTTGACCCAAATGAAAGTTTTGTGGTATGTATAGACACATGTAAGGAAGGAATTGGGGGATTCCTCATGCAAAATGGACATGTCATTGGATATGAGTCTAGAATGATTAAGGAACATGAGAGGAAATATGCTGCCCATGACTTGTAACTTGCTACCATTTTTCATGCCTTAAGGATGTGGAGGCATTATCTCATGGGAAAGAAATTTGAATTAAGGACATACCACATTGGCATGAGTATTTTTTTGAACAGCCGACCTTGAATGCCAGGAAAACAAGATGGGTGGAATTTTTAAGTGAATATGACTTCGATATCAAGCATATCAAGGGAAAGGAGAATAAAGTTTCCGATGAACTTAGTAGAAGAGTGCATATCATGCATGCTATGTTGTTAGTATGCATCAGTTAGACTTGAAGAGAATAATTTTGGATGGTATTGTTACATACCAGCATTACCTATAGGTAAAGGAAAATTTACAACAAGGAGATGTACAACAAAAAATAAAGGAGTATGAGATAAAGGAAGACAGACTACTCATGCATAAAAATAGAATCTATGTTCCTAGTTCTGGAGAACTGAGGAATTCGGTATTGAAGGAAATTCATGATGTTCCTTATGTTGGACATCTCAGTTACCAAAAAAAAATTACAGCAGTAATAACCCATTTCTTTTGGTCGGGAATGAAGAAGGATGTTGTTGATTACATCGCTCAGTGTATGGAATGTCAGAAGGTGAAGGTTGAGCATAGGCACCCAGCGGGTTTGCTGCACCCATTGCCAATCCCAGAGAAGAAATGGGAAGTGATCACCATGGGTTTCATCATAGGATTACCCAAAATGAATAAAAAACATGATTCAATGATGGTGGTGGTTGACAAGTTAACAAAAGATGCTCATTTTTTGCCTGTGAAGACAACGCATACAATGGCTAATATTCAAGAAATTTTCATGAAGGAAATTGCTAAGTTGCATGGGATACCTAGGAAAATTTTCTCGGACAGAGATACAAAGTTTACCTCCAATTTCTGGAGGGGATTTTTTAAATGATTTGGCACAAATATAAACTTTAGCACAACATATCATCCCCAGACAAATGGGAAAACAGAGAGAGTCAATTGAATAATTAAAGACATCCTGAGAGTGTATGTGATGGATAAGCCATCTAAGTGGGAAGACTACTTACACTTGGTTGAGTTTGCATATAATAATGGGTATCAAGCTTCATTGAGAATGAGCCCATTTGAATCCTTGTACAGTAGGAAATGCGATACTCCAGTAAGTTGGGACAACCCAACAGACAGAGTAGTACTTGGGTTCGATTTGCTCAAGGACATGGAAGACCAGGTGGTCAAGATCAAGCATAATTTAAAGGCAGCTCAGGATAGACACAAAGTTTATGCAGACAAGAACACGACAACTAGAGAGTTTTAAGTAAGCGAGCACATACTTTTGAAAGTGAAGCCCAAGAAAATCTCTTTGAAATTAGGTAGTTATAAAAAGATGGCAGCCAGATTCTGTGGTCCGTTTGAAATATTGGACAGAATAGGGCCAGTTGCATACATGATTTTATTTCCTGCTTCCATGAATGTGCATAATGTATTTCATGTCTCTTTACTAAATAAATATGTGCATGATCCTAACCATGTTATTTATTGGTATCTGATTCAAGTAGAGATAGAGGGAGATTTTCAGGTTCAGCAAGTGCGAGTATTGGACAGAAAGGTAAAAATTCTCCAGAATCAAGTTATAGAGTTGGTAAAAGTTTAGTGGACTTGCTATGGTCCTAAAGATGCTACCTGGGAGCATCTAGATTCCATGTGGGATGAGTACCCACATCTTTTTGAATAAATTTGAGATTTTGATCTCTATTTTGTATATGCACTAAGGACAGTTCCGAAATAAGAGGGATGGGATGTAACACCCCAGGTTCTAAATCCCCATTTTAAATAATGTATTGTTACAATGCTGAGAGGCCAGGGTTCCCAAAGAATTATTAAAAGGCCACTGTGCCCAATAAATTTAATGTTTTGATCATTATTTATAATAAACACATCGTTGGTTGCTAGACGGACAAGGACTAGAGTTATAGGGGGCTATGATTCCATAAGACAGGGGTATTGAGGGGATAAGTGTGTATTCCTATGTTAATTACCCTTTTTACCTAAGGGAGGGGATCTATTATGTGAGCTTCTTGGGGAAGGCTAGGAGGTTCTTGATTCCCCACAAAGTTAATTAAACCTGCCTTGGGTCTAATGGGGGGGTTCGAATGATGGTTTGTTTGATGATTTCCTGTACGTTCCTTCATTTCCCTCACGCACTTTAATGCACTCACTCACCCATTAATTGATCCAACCTCACCTACATCTTGTCTTGGTAAAGGGAACCGAACTGCTAAAGAATTAGCCACGGGATAGTTGGATGTAATGGTTGCTGGTGCAATCTAGCCATGACTTGGGGCCTACATGTTTGAGATACGTTGGCATGTGCCCTTCTTTTCTCACAACTATGAGTCCTGAGAGTTCCAACATTGATATTTTGGACTAGCTATGTTGGAGGCCCTAGAAAAAGGAGAAGGACTGCCTGAGGGACTGCATGGCAGAGAAGGGTGGAGGTCCATTCTCTTGGGTGGTACAGGCTGGGTAGAAGAGAGTTGGGTACTTGGATCATTGTGGGTGTTGGGAAACCTATGATAGCTTGAGAGATGAATGGTTTGGGAACCCAAGTACACTCTGGAACCGTCCTTGTGGATTCATAGTCCTGGCTCAGGGGTGACACTACTGTTGAGATTTGGAGTAGTGGTGTCTATGGTTGGGTGGAATGTCCTTGGTTTGCAACCAGTTGGTGTCATCTTCCATAAAGATAAGTTATCTTTGTTATGGTATCATTTACATGTATATGAATGTTTTTCCATTGTATATTTAATTATTGTTTAATTGAATCTTTAGACTATGCATGCTTGCTGACTACTGTTGTGCATGTCGTTAAATTATTTTCTTGTATGCGTCCTTAAATTTTAAAAAGGTATCGTAAGAGAAGGAAGTCCAAGGGCGGGCTTGAATCTAGCATGCTCCGACCTGTGGGTGGCTGGGGATGTTATAGATAATAACTCATATATTTACCAGATATCAATTGGATAGAAAAATAATATTTCTATCAATAAATGATCAACATAAGTGAGAATGTCATAGAATTATGTGTCAGTACGATTTAGAACCGAGAAACTAAGTTCCTTCCAGCTGGGCCTCCACCACTTCAATCCTCCACCAAAGGCAAGCTCATAAGAGAGAAACAATGAGGTTCTCAATCAATAAGGGAAGAGCTTGGGGGATGAACACTGTGTTCAGACTTAAAGGAAAAAGGGATGCAGACTCAATATGAAGTAAATAATTCCTTCAGAGCAACTTTCCTCTCAAAGTTGAATTCTTTCCCCTCTTTCCATAGCTCGAAATTGCCCCATTTATAGCCTTCACAATGGAACTGAAGGGCCAAGTTAGAATGTTTCCAGTATATGGAAGGCCAAGTATCATAGATTTTCTGCTGTGACATGGAAACATGACATTTTATTTCATTTTATGGCACAAATCCTAATGTACACGGGCTGTAGTGGAGCAACCTACGTATACACATGTTGTATAGTGTGAAATATGCGTATATGTGGAAAAATATTAATTTTTGTCTCTGGATTTTATCAACATGGAAGATGAGTCTGCATAGGGAAATGGAATAAGGTCCTCTGTGAAGATTACATAGGGTGAGGAAAATCTTGTTGTAACATATATGTGACAACATCCAGACCAGATGTAATGTAGGCAGTTGGATAGGTGGCCCGATTTTAGGAAGCACCAAAGTAATGACATATATTAGCAATGAAGAGGATTTCAAATATCTCAAAGGAACATAAGAGTTTGGATTATGGTATCCAAAAGGAAAGAATCTATCACTTATTGCCTACACAAATGCATATTCGACGGGTTGTATTGATGACTGACGAAGCATCAGTGGAGCAACGTTCTACTTAGAAGAGTGTTTAGTATCATGGATAAGCAATAAACAATCATCAATATATTTATCTATAGTCGAGACAAAGTATATTGCAACAACAACATGTTGTACAAAGGTTCTTTGGATGAACCAAACAATGATAGATATACAGGTTGAGTATGATGAGCCCATTCAATATTGTGATAATACAAGCGCTATCAGTATCTCAAAGAACCCGGTGATGCACTCCAAGACAATGCACATTCCAATCGGTTATCACTTTCTATGAGAATAGGTTGCAGAAAAGCACATCATAGTTGAGTATGTGGGCACAAAAGAACAAGTGGCAAACATCTTTACAAAAACACTTCCACGGGAAGCCTTTGAGTATCTTCTCCAAAGACTCAGAGTTATTTCTTCTCCAAAATGAAGGCTTTTGAATGATTATCTTATATGTCTTAGATGTACATGAGGAAGCACCATAAAGAGGATAGTTAAGTTAGGGGGAGCAACCCCAGATGGAAAGATACCTTTTCCATTGATGACAACGGGGGAGATATTTATCAGATGTAGAGGATAGAGGCATGGTTCCAGGGGGAGCATGAGTGATATGATTCAAGTATTGTATCAGAGTGTTGAGATCAATTCCAAAGGGGGATATTGTTGATTAAGGTTGGTTTTCATTGATGTCAACCCTTGAAGAAAGCCCGGTAGAACAAAGGTTTGAGTAATGGACCCAAGTTTTTTTTTATGTAAATATGACTCATTATTGTCTTCTCATGGTTGATAAGAAGTAAAAATGGATGAACTCCAAAGTGGTCCCCTTATGGTGAAAGTCCTCATCAGAAGATGCTTTGCGGATTGAGTTATCCTAGGACTATGGTTAGAGAACCCATGCTTAATTTTGGAATAATGAGATGAAGGTCAGTGAATTTGTCATTGAAACTATCCTAGATGGATAGTGCTTGTCTTTCCATTTCTGATGGTATGTGAAATGTCACATGACTCCTCACGGTTAGAGAGTTATGGCCATATGAAGTTGAAGAACCCTCGTGAGTCATATAGAAGCCCCAAAAAGTCAAGTGTTTGCAAAATAAATTATTTCAATAATAAAGTAAATGGAGAAATCCCTAAAATAAGAAAATTGTAATGCTACATGAAAGTATAAATAAGAGGCAAATCTCTCTCATTTAATCACACTTGAATATCATTGAATATCTATTTTTGTGAAAGGTTATTTGGGAAGGCATTATTGATAGAAAAAATTTGCAGCAGGAAAAATGCGGCTGGAAAAGTGCGGTAGAAAAAGTATAGTAGAAAAATTGCGACAGGAAAAGTGCAGCAGGAAAAGTGCGGTAGGAAAAGTGCAGTAGAAAAAGTGCAGAAGAAAAAGTGTGATAGAAACATCGCGGTAGAAAAAGTGTGGCAGAAAAAGTGTGGCAGACAAAGTGTGATAGAAAAATTGTGGCAGAAAAATCGTGGCAGAAAAAGTGCAGCAGAAAAATCGCGGCATAAAAAATACGGCAAAAAAATCGCGACAGAAAAAGTGCGGCAGAAAAATCGCGGCAGAAACATGGTTGGGGTCTATTTATGAGAGATATGGAAAATCTTGTTTGAGGTATGTTTTGTGAGCTAGGGTTTAACTCTTGAGATGGTATTGGATGTTCAGTATTGTTGCATATATCAGATTTATTGAGGGATATCGTTGGTATTTTGTTGTTGGTATTTTTCATATGGCTATTAGTCTTTTGGTTGTGATATGTTGTTGAACTTGTTGGTTTATCTTGAGGCTACATAATAGTGAGGTTGTGGAACATGGTTTGATGTAAGGGTTTATGGTATTTGGTTTATTGATAGAGTGATGAATTGTTAGATAACTTTTTATGGTTATATTGGTATATGTCTTTGGTATATGGTTGAGGTACATGTTGGGTACATGGTTGAGACAAATACTTGATGAGTTGGAACATACATGAGGTGTATAGTTGATGATGTTGGTACATCTTGATGAGTCAAGGTTGATGCATGGTCGATGCATGGTACATGTTGGTTTAGGTTATTGGTACAGGTTGTTTGGTGCAGGTTGATTGGTACAGATTGTTATAGGTTATTGGTACAGGTTGACAGTGGAAGTGGTTAATTCTGTGACAATGACATGTTGTGTACATTTGGAATTTATAGTTCATGGTGGTTAGATAGGGAAAGGATAGGCGGTTGTAGCCACCTTCCGATTGTAGTCAGAGAACTTAGGGGGTTGCAGCCTCCTTCTAGTTGTAGCTAGAGAATTGGGGAGTTGGAGCTTCCCTCAATTTGTAGCCTAAGAAACTAGGGGGTAGGATCCTCCTTCTAGTTGCAGCTAGAAAAAAAGGAGGTTGGTGCTTCTAATGAATGTAATTATTCAAGATATATAAGAGAAAACTTTATGTGGTTTTATCCCACTTTGTCTTTCCATGTAAAAACACTGGTGTACTGTGTATGTGTATGATTCCTCATTTGTTCATTTTTTATTTACTCTGCAATTATTGGCTGATAATGCTACACTGATATAACACTTGATTTATATGGTTAAAAAGGATACATTGCTCTATTATTGATTCACCACCCCCTCTCAGTAATCTAACACATCGATCAACCTTATAGGTAACTGTAATTCTTGGTCACCTGTGGTCGGTTTGTGACTATTAAGGCCAAAAATACTTCGAAGTCTCGGACTTCTGGAGCTCCAAAGCCAGAAGGACTTGGCTCCCTTAGGCTTAGCATAGGTTTCCTAGAACTTGGTCACATGGGTCCTTCTAACTCTCGCGGGTTAAGCACAACTTCCTCATCATGAACGTGTTAAGGACTTGGGGATAATATCTCGATTTCACATCAAGGAGTCTGAAGAAGATATCCTTTTCATACGGACAAGGCAGATTGATGCAATACTTTCTATCTTGGTCGTCCTATAGGTTTACGTCCCATCACACCTCAAAGACTAAGATGGGGAATATAACCGATCAATTATAATAATAAGTATGCAAGAAGATAAATGCATACACATAACTTGGTCATTCAATACAAAAACCATTCTTAGATGTATAAATACATGCATTCATCCATTATTCCAATTCAATGCATAGAGTATGAAAACACTTATCAGAACCAGATAACGTGATGAAACTAATGAAAGGGGTGCCTATTTCCACCCAAGCATAGGCTCAGTCATTCCTAATGGATTTACTATTGGCCACCTCCAAGATAGACCACGATGCTCTGAGAGAGAATTTTGTCTTTCAACTCAACAAGAATCATGGACGAAGGTTACTCTCCTCCTCCCACAGGATATTGGCAACAGGTTTCTATATACCAAGCAAGGAGGCTTTCCTGAGTACTTCCTAAGTCACTCGGCACCCTCGTTTATCATCTTGTATCGTAACCTTGCTAGCCACATCCTATGACCATAACACGTTCATTTCTTAGTTCTTCTTCAAACTTGAGAGCTTAGTCTCTCTTCTCTGTTTCTCTTTGCAAATCTTCCTCTTCCCACCACACCTTCCTTTCTTTCCTTTCTCGGCAAGATTGCATGTGGCTCGAATTCCCAGTATTTGGTCATGTCTGAAATCCTTTCATATGGGCACTCTGCCCCATCCCCTCATTAACTCTTGAGGATGTCTTCCCACCTACCAGCCTAACTGTATTTCATCCTTAAGTTAGAGGAATGTTCTGGTCCTAAGAAATTAAATCTAGCAAGGTACTAGTATGGTGGGAGTTATCTCAACCATTCCTAGTTCCCCTCACCATCTCTCTCATAGCATCTATGGTCTATCTTGAAAAACCCCCCTTTCAATAGACATGCAACACTTATCCATTTTCTATTAATAACAACAATTACATTCATTATCCTTTTATACAAAGGTTCATCAAATCAAACATTCACAGATATCGAGTTTTCCATAGTCTCTTGGCCAATATATTTATACTTACAAACTGGGGTAAACAAGGGTGTTACAATCCCCTCCTGCTTAAAGGAACATCGTTCTCGATTTTCTATCTGTCAATGTGCTCTGTACATATAGAAGTAAATAAAAATGGATATGATTGTTTCATGGAATCCTCCATTTCCCACGTAGCCTCATCTGGGCCAAAGTGTTTCCACTGCACCTTGACTTATGTAATGGTTATGTTCCTGAGTGAGGTTTCCTCCCTATCTAGTATGCATTGAGGTTTTGGCAGGAATTGTTCCTCTAGCTCCACCTGAATCACAGACCAGTCAATTATATGATTATAATCATGTACATATTTCTTCAATAATGAAACATGGAAAGAATTATGTGCCTTCAATGTGGAAGGGACTGCTAGCCTATATGCTACATGTCCCACTCTATCTATGATTTCAAAGGGTCCACAATACCGGGGTGACATCTTGGCACAAGATCCTGTTCTCAAGGAAATATTCCTGGGTCTAATTCTAAGATAGACATGGTCTCCTATCTTGAACTCTTTGGGAGTTCTCTTTCTATCGGCATAACTATTTTGTCTGTCATGAGCAGTTTTTAGTTTTTTCTTAATCTAAATTACTTCTTGTTCCATTTCTTTAAGCATGTTGGCTTCGATTGTAATTTTATCCACTAGATTACTCGAGCTTATTGAAATCTTTCACTCTCTACCATAGAGGGCTTAAAAATGGCTCATCTTCAGTGACTCTTGATAACCATTGTTGTAAGAAAATTATACCAATGGTAGGTATTCTTCCCAGGGATGATTTTAAGGATGGAAATTTATTTTAAAATGTAGAAACCTTGGCGAATCTTACTAATACTTCATATGTCAACTATAAATGTTTGGCAATATTTTTGTAAAAATATTCAAATTTCCAAGTATTTTATACAGTTTTTATAAATTTTTGGCGATTTTTAAGGTAAAATAATTTTATCCTATAGAATTTGGGCGAATAATTTTGAAAATAGAAAATCTCGTTTTTGGAAAAACCATGGAAAATTATCCCATGAGAGAAATTTAGCCCCTAAAATCATCCATGATTCTTCCCAGTTTTTAGGCTGATGCATTACATGCATCCTTAACATGTCTTCTAATATTTGGTTCACTCTTTCTGTCTATCCATCCGTTTGACGCTGATAGGTTGTGCTAAACAACAATTTAGTCCCAAAACCAACCATTAAGGATTTCCAAAATTT
Organism: Picea abies; assembly: GCA_900067695.1. Lineage (NCBI taxonomy): Eukaryota > Viridiplantae > Streptophyta > Pinopsida > Pinales > Pinaceae > Picea > Picea abies. The sequence continues at coordinate 15,749 of CBVK0100097250.1, forward strand.
CGAAGTAAATTTTGTGTCTCTATCAGATATAATCTCCTTAGGCATGCCATGCAATTTGAATATATCCTTCATGAATATGTTGGAAATATCTATTGCCTTGCAAGTTGACTTCACCGGAATGAAGTGAGAAGACTTGCTCAATTTTTCCACCACTACCATGATGGAATCATTCTGCTTGGCTGATTTTTGTAATACGGTGATGAAATCCATGGAGATGGTTTCCCATTTCCATTCTTGAATTGGTAGAGGTTGTAACAACCCTGCTGGGTGTCAGTGTTCTACCATAACTTGCTGGCATTCTAGTCACTTAGCTAGATAGTCAGTTATGTCCCTTTTCAATCTAGGCCAATAGAATTGTTTCCTAGTGGTTGTGATCACTTTATGATAACCTGGATGACCAATATATGGTCTCTTATGTAGTTCATCAATTATGAACCTATTCAAGTCATCACAAATTGGAATATACAATCTGTTTCTGTAAGTCAATAGGCCTTCATAAAGCATCTGATAGCCTTCATACTTTATCCCTATGGGATCTTTCTTTAGGTATGATGTCACGGTCTTGAAAAATCCATATGTTTCTTGTGCATTCCTAACTCTCTCCCTGACATCTGTTTCATAGGTGCTTACCACTACCAGGTGAATCATTTTCACGCTTCTTCTAAGGGAATCAACCACCATATTTTCCTTTCCTTTGATGTTTTTGATTTCGAAATCAAACTCACTAAGGAGATCCATCCATCTAGATTGTCTAGTATTGAGTTTTGGTTGATCAAATAGGTGCCTCAAACCACAATGGTTTTACATAAGTACAAATATCCTACCCAAGGTTTAATTCCTCGACATTTTTAAAGAATGCACTATGGCAGCCAACTCTAGATCATGGGTCATGTAATTGATTTCATGTTCATTCAATTTTCTAGATTCGTAGCAAATTACACGTCCTTCTGGCATAAGGAATCCTCTAAGTCCTTCTTTACAGTCATATGTACACACGAGGAATTCATTATCAGGGCCTACAATATTAAACACATGTGCATGGGTTAGAAGGTATTTCAGTTCTTGAAATCTTTCTTCACATTCTGATGTCCAAGTGAATTTAACCCCTTTTTTTCTGAAGGGCAATGATTGGACAACTGATGTTGGAAAATCCTTTTATGAACCTTCTATAGTATTCTTCTAAGCGCATAAAGGACCTGATATCAGATACATACTTTGGGGTAGGCCATTCCATGATAGATCTGATCTTGTCATGGTCTACTTCCACTCCTTCAGAAATAACATGGCCTAAGTAATGTACTTGATTTTGGAAAAAGACAGACATGCTAAAGTTAGTGTAGAGTTGATTCTCTCTTAGTACCTGAAGCATTAATTTAAGATGTTCTTCATGCTCCTCTCTGTTCTTAGAGTAGATTAGGATATCATCAATGAAAACCAATACAAATCTATCTAGGAATTTTCTAAGTACATTATTCATCAAGCACATAAAAGTGGTGGGGGCATTGGCTAATCCAAATGGCACCACCACAAATTTATAGTGACCATATCTTGTTCTAAAGGTTGTTTTGTGGATGTATTCATCCTTGATTTCGACTTGGTGGTGTCCAGACCTTAATTCAATCTTTGAGAAAATGGAAGCACCCCTTAATTGTTCAAACAATTAATCGTTCTTGGTAAGGGATACTTGTTCTTTATGGTTGTCTTATTGAGTTGTATATAGTCTATGCACAATCGGAGTGTGCCATCTTTCTTTTTCAAAAACAAGATGGGTGCTGCCCTTGGAGACATGCTAAGTCAAATGTATCATTTTTCCATGATCTCCTTTAGCTGTAACTTTAGCTCAACTATCTCTAGTGTACTCATCCTTTAATGCATTCTAGACACTGGCACTACTCCTGGTGAAAGTTCTATGGAGAAATCAATGTCTCTCCTTAGAAGTATACCTGGTACCTCTTCTATAAACACGTCTTTATACTCTCTTAATATGGGGTGGTCCTCTAGGTTTGGTTTTTCATCCTCAATAGATTCCAACACATGTATTTCATATATAGGGCATCCCTTCCTACAATACTTTTTCATTTGAAGGGTTGATATTCGTCTTACTGAGACAGGCCTTTGAATCCCTTGAAGGATTATTTTTCTCCCTTCTTCATTTTAACACTCCAAAGTTTTATGGTAACAATCCAAAATGTTTTTATAAGTGGATAACGAGTCCATACCAACCAACAGGTCATAAGATCCTAGGGGAAGTATGTTAAGGATCGCTTGGGTGGGAAATCCATCCAGAATTAATTGGAAAGATGGTATGACCTCTTCTATTTTTCTTTTGGTGCCAGTGGCTTGTTGTACCAACCATGGCTTAAGATGTCTAATTGGTTGTAGTTTTCACTTATCAATGGTATGAGGGGCCACATAACTCAAATTAGAGACAGGGTCAATTAAAATAGAAACCAGGCGGTTGGCGATAATACCTTCCATCTCCACCACTGAGGCTTGGTGGTCGGATTGGTTATTATCCAGGGTTGCATAAATCTGTTGCATGCTCCTATCCATATCATTGGTTGTGGTAGCTTCTTGGATATTTTAGACTCTCTTACTATTCTGTTGTTTGTATGGACAATACTTGAGTAGATGTTCTTATCCACAACCCCAACATTTCAAGGGTTATTTATTTAGGTTATTAGTTTTTCCTGGGGTTTCTCCAAAAGGTTTATTTCCACTCTGAGAGGGGAAATTTTGTTGATACACACTTCTAGTAGGAAGTCCCATCCTAGAACCCTTCCCATAGTTCTTAAATATTGAGGATTTAAACCCCTTCTTGAATCCTGAACTACTTTTCTTCTTCTAGTCCTTGTGAGGTTTTGTCTGACTTCCGAACTGTTCATAACAATTGCAATATACCAAATATAAAAGTATGCAGAACTGAAATGAAATGATAGAAATGGTAGAATAATAGTAATATAACCAACATAATCTCCATAATAACACATAAATGATATAAGAACAACAACATAAATATCACTTTGATTCAGAAAGAAATGTTCACAGGCCTCTTCGAGGGGGCAACCTCCAGTCGAGCAGTGCTCTGTTACAATAATATTCAAGCTAGGGTTTTCATACCCTTGACCCTTATTTATAATAAATACATCTATTAAGAGAAACATCTAGAGGAAGATCCTTTTAGAAGTGGAAGCTTCTATTAGGTCTTCTTACATACGCTTTATTCTATTTTATTGAAAGGACTTATTAATATTGACCTTTATTACATCCTAATATATTGATCTACCTATGTGCAGGTTAGGACCCTAACATGTCCACCCACTTAAAAACAACCTTGTCCTCAAGGCTTGAGATGTGGAAACTACTGCAGAATGGTAGTTGGTTCTCAAGTCGCATATGTTGGAGTCGTATATTTCCACTGGACTAGCACTTCCTTGATGGTTCTCTGACGCAAGTGACACACACACTGGTCCAAGACTGCTTCTGGTCATAGCCAAATGGATCCTTCTTCATCTAACTCTGGAAGGTTGGTTTGAATTTTTCACCTAGTTCCAATCACCTTCCAATCACCTTCTTTAAGCATGAAACATGAAAAACAAGATGTAGCTTCGAATGACTGGGCAGAGCTAACTAATAGGCGACTTGCCCCAGACACTTGAGAACTATATAAGGACCATAAAATTTGGGCGCTAGCTTATGAAAATGCTCGGCCTTGAGGGAAGTTTGCTTGTATGGTTGCAGTGGCAGAAACACCTGATCCCCTTTTGCAAATTGACGTTCAAAGCAACCTTGATCTGATTGTTGCTTCATGCAATTTTTTGCCATGACCAAGTTCTCTTTAAGGGTACGAAGAATATCCTCTCGAACTGTAAGTGTTTGGTCAACTTCCTGGACCTTTGAGGTACCCAATAAGTATGAGAGAATTGAAGGTGGCTTCTTTCCATATATCACTTCGAAAGGAGTCATGCATGTAGTTGTATGGTAGGAAGTGTTGTACCACCATTCAAATAGGGGTAACCATTGAGCCCATTGATGTTGCTTCTCAGAGGCAAAACACCTCATATATGTTTCCAAACACTTGTTGACAACTTCTATTTGACCATCAGTCTGGGGATGATAAGTTGTGTTGAGATGCAATTAGGTGCCTTGTAGCTTAAACAATTCTTGCCAAAAATTGCTTGTGAAAGTTGGGTCATGATAAAAAACAATAGAGTGTGGCATGCCATGCATCTTGAAGACCTGGTCCATGAAAATTTGAGCCACCATGGATGCAGTAAATGGGTGTTGAAGAGCAAAAAAATGAGCATACTTGGAAAGGCGATCCACAACCACCATTATGACTGATTTACTCCCTGATTTGGGTAAGCCGGTAATAAAGTCCATAGAGATATCCTTCCAAATAGCAGGTGGAATTGGAATTGGAATCAAATATCCCGGAGATTTGATTGATTATCCCTTGTTGCGTTGACACACCTCACATTCAACAACAAAATTACGGATGTCCTGTTTCATACCATCTTAGAAAAAGGAACATTCGACCCTATCATAGGTTTTGGTGAACCCCGAGTGCCCCTTTGTGGGTGTAGCATGAAGCTCATAAATTCCCATGGATTTAAGCTTTGATTGTTTACTTAAATACAAATGGCCTTTGTATCGAAGCTCATCTTGGAGCCAAGAGTACCCTGGGGGAGCCAAAGCATTGGTCTGCAATTGTTGGATCAGATGTCCAAGTTTTTCTATAGATGAGGATATCATCAAAGAAAACTAAGACAAAATGACGGATAAAGGGACAAAAGACATGGTTCATGAGGCTTTGGAAGGTGGAGGGGGCATTATGCAAGCCAAAGGGCATGACCAAAAAATCATAGTGGCTCTCATGAGTTCGAAAGGCCGTCTTGGGAATGTCTGCCTCTTTCATAGGTATCTGGTGATAGCCCGAGTGAAGATCAAGTTTAGTAAAGAATTGGGCGTCACTCAATTCATCCAGGAGGTCATCAATGACAGGAATGGGGAATTTGTCTTTAATGGTTAGTTTGTTGAGGGCACAAAAGTTAGGACATATTCTCCAAGAACCTTCTTTCTTTAGGACCATGACTACAAGAGAAGAGTAAGGGCTCGTACTAGGGTGGATAATGCCTGCATTAAGGAGTTCCTGGACCATTTTCTCAATTTCATTTTTTTGTGAAAAGGGGTGGCGATATGGACGGATATTGGGAGGAAGGATTCCAGGTACAAGGGGAATGGAATGATCATGAACACCACGCGAAGGAGGGAGTCCTTAGGGAGTGGAAAATACCATTTGATGTTTAGAAAGGAGGGCTTGGAGGTCTTGCAGCATCGGGGGTGTCTCTGTTGCTTGTATGGCATGGAGTTGGGAAATGACACCAGAATGACCTTTCTTGAGTAGCTTTTCCATGCGATGGGAACTAATGACCTTAGGTGAACCAACAATGATGCCTTGGAATTTATATTGGTGGCCTTCCTGGTCGAATTGCATGGTTAATGCCTTAAAATCCATGAGAATGGGACCTAAAGTTCTTAGCTAATCTGCACCCAACACAATGTCACAACCACCCATGTCGATAGAAAACATATGGGATTTTAGGTGGTAGTCACCGATTTAGAGACACGCATTTTCACAGTGCCCTCCACATTTCATTGAACCACCATTGGCAATCATGATTTGGAAATTCTTGACAGCATGGATCTAGCAATGAGTTTCTTGGGCAATGTGACGATGAATAAAATTATGGGTGCTTCCACTATCAACTAGAATGATGACCTTCCGATGCTTGATGTAATGGATTAACTTGAGGGTTTGGGGAGTGGAGAAGCCAGTCAGAGAATTGAGGGAAATTACGGGTTCGGCTTTGGGAGGGTCTGAGGGAGGGTTTATGTCAGTGATTTCAGGTGACTTAGACACAAGGGGAGTTTCAACATCCTCCTCTGAAATATCCTCAGAGATGGTTGTTACACGTCAAAATTACTCACTTTGATAGTGTCGCAAGTGTCATCATTACAAAGGTCGCAAGTGTCGCATGTTGCTCACAAGTGTCACAAGTGTTAGGGAAGCATACTGCCATGATGCCTATGTTGTGCCTATAATGACATGAGAAGGACACTTGAAACACCTCAAACATTTGATTTGGAAGAGGAGAAATGAGTCAGCAGGCTTGCAAACCTTTCTCCATTTGAAAACACTCAAAAACTGAGCTTTTGAAGGAGAGCACTCCCCTATACCTCTTCTGGGAGCACCGATGCTCCCCCCTTACACTGTCTGGGAGCGTTATAAAGCTCCTCTGGCCCTTTTGAGGGAGCACTATGCATTTTGAGAGTGTTGGAGACCCTCTAAAGTCTACTATGGAGCGCTACAACACTCTGATGGTCCTTTTGAGGGAGCGCTACCTATTCTGGGTAGTAGTTAAGCTGTTGAGATGAATGGGGGAAGCATCATTTCATTCTTGGAAGGCAGTTGGATTTGAATCCTCAATCAAGCCATGATATTAGGGAAAATCCTCAACTAAAGGAGGCAAATCCTCAAGTTCCCCAAGGATATCTCAAGTGGTTAAAGCCTCTCCAAGGCTATATAAGCAAGCTTTCTAATGGTGAAAGGGGACTGGAAAGAGAGAATCACACCAAACGTATGATCTCATAAGTGGTGTTGGAACAAAGATATTTTGGAAGCAAGAGACCTATGATCTCATAGGGAGAAATTGGTGAAGCTATCATCATTCATATCGTGGATCTTTTGAGCAAGAGGTAGACAAGGAGGACTTGGCAGAGCTGCTGCAATTCATCTATGGCTGTAAGCAATGTTTTGTCCTCATTAATATAATTTGCTTGGCCTGTTTCTTTCTAATTCATGTTCAATCTCACATGAATTTGTCTCTTTAGTAGATAGATCTATTTCAGACTAATCTTGATAGAGTAGGAAGTAGTCGTACTTTGTTTGTCTACAGGACTCAGCGAGGAGCGAAAGATTGGAGCTCGACTCGGAGCGTGCAGGGACAAACGTCGATAAAGAAGTACCTCTATTTTCCTTCCTTCTCATGTATTAGTTTGTATAGATTTGAAAGGAAGTCAGTGTCGACGTTAAGAACTTTCTGTCTTAGAGTTAGGGTCTAGCTCTTTGAGGCAATCTACCTGTCCGCAGGGAGATTTTCCTAAAACAGAAACTGGCGACTCCACTGGGGAGGAATCAGAACTTTCTTAGTTTTGTTTTTTTCTCATAGAAATTGCCTTACACTATAATTGTGTTATGACCTTGTTCACCCCATATATCTGATTTCATTTGCTGATTGACTCTTCACTCCATCACACTCAGCTTGATTGCAAAAATTCCATTGAAATTTTGGGTTTCTTGGACTTTTTTCTGAGCTTTAGGACTCCAGCGCTCCCCTACCTTGTTAGAGGAGTGTCAACACTCCCTTAAGATGCTAGACAGAGCTTTATAATGCTCTGGTGACCCTTATACCAAAGCACCATCCCTCTTTTGCCCAAAATCTCTTCAAAATTTCCATTTTTTGGAGGTCCAAACCCTGTTTTTTCACTTGCTGAGCTGCTTTGGGATTCAATGCTTCTTCTTTTGACCTTTGACATGCTTCCTCATGAGAAGTAAACACCTTATTGTTCAGATTTTATGCCCTTCTTCTTTCTTTTTGAGTTTTTGCTGTTGAGAGCTTGGAATCAACCCATTGTTTTTCTCTCCTATCCGACTGAGCGGGAACTCTAGTGAAGGACATCAGAAGTCTGTAACTCTTCTCATTTGGTTCTTTGAGGTCATATGATCCATATCTTTCTCCTTCCTTTTGCATTTTTTATTTTCTTTCTCTTGTTTGATTGCAAAAGGGTGTGTTGTTTGTGCGAAATCTACATATTCTTGTCTGAATCTCTTTGATCTGAAAGGGTAGTTGGCAGGACATGTTTTTCATTGAATTGATCATCATTCGCATGAAAATGACAAAAGTACATCTTAATTATTATTTTGCATATTCGTTTGCATTTCTGAAATGTTGTAGCATCATATTGGATTTGATTGAGGACAAAATTGATTGAGGGCATTCCTTATCAAGTGTTTGATAGTGAAAATGACTCTTCCTCTTTCCCTTAAATAGGTATTCATTGAAAAGAAATGATTGCTTATCATATTTCATGCATATTTTTGGGAATCGAATCATCATTCCATCAATTTCACTTTTGTACACCCTCTGAGTAAACAACAACCATTAAAATCAATGCTTAACTAAAATTTATCAGACTTTTTACATCTTTGTTAGCAAACCTACATTAGTTTAAGGTGTAGGGCTTTGGAATAGGTTGAAAGGATAAATTTCCAAAGCTATCAAACAAACTTAGTATCTTTTGGTAGGGAGAGTTAATCCAATTGTCGTATTAGTTTTCCTGGGATCCCCCTCTCACACAGGGGTTATGCACGAGGTCGCATTCGGGTGAGTTATGGAGATTATCCCTCCGTGGCCCAACTGTTTGTAGTGGTCGGATCGTATATTGGGGATGACTGGAAGGTATACCCACAATGTTGAGTGGAAGCCTTTCAAGCTGATTTTGGACTTGTTATCCTACCCATAAGTTTCGACTGGACTGTCGACTGTACTCGCCTAGGGGCTGACTACGAGTTGGTGACCTTAGTAGCCACAGTCTTTAGGGACTTACACAAGGTGACGGTGAAGGGAAGTCTCACTGTACCTGGAACAAACATTGTTCAAACTCACTCGGGCTCCTTGGAGGGTAAATCCACAATCACTGCGTGGAAGCTTGCACCAAGGCATAAGTCCGTTAAGCAGGTCGCCAACGTAACTGCTCCACCTGCTCTATCCCCGCCCCTTCCTATTTTGATCTCGCGATGTTGGATTTCATCACCAACTAGTGGTTTCATCGTAGGAAGGTTTGTTTGATTGATTGCTTCTTAGATTCATAGCGTGTGTTGTTTGTTTTACTTAGTGGACCTTAGGTCGAGTCAGTGTTAATGGAATTGAATCCTAGGAGTACCAATCGAGGAACCCCTTCTCCTGGGGAGCCTTATACCTTTCCTTCATTTGGAAACTTTGGTCCTCCATATGTTGCCACACTGAGTCTTCCAGGACTCACTATCGGATTACCAGTTTGGTTGTTCCCCACTCCGGTGATCCCGAATCCTCATAATGTTTCAGCTGCACCTAATACTGTAGATGTCGATACACCACCCACACATCAACCTCACGTCGAATTTTCACCTTCTTCACCCATTAAGTCTCCTTCCATTTCTTCTTCTTCGCCTAGTGAAAGCTCTAAAGCAAGTAGCCAAGTTGATCAGAAGAAGAAGAAGAAACAGAAAGAGAAGACGAAGAAGAACCTGAAAAGGACCAAGGCCCCGAAAACATCAGATGTTGGCTCTAAGAAACCAGTTACTATTAATAGTACTGGGAGTGTTGATGAGGTCAACAAGATTAAAATGAAGAATCTAAAACCCAAATTCCCTTGCAGCCTTTGTAAGGGTGACCATTTTCTGAGGGATTGCCCCGGTCTTACCCAGGTCTTAGAAATGTGGTCCTCCATGTCATCGGCCTCTGTCGGTCATGTCGATGATACTCCGCCAACTAGTGATGTTCAGGTTGGTAAGAAGAAGAAAATTGTCAAGTTCCCTTGCATGTTATGTAAAGGTGATCATTACTCCCACCTTTTTCCTCGCATGGATGAGGCTTCTTCTCTTTTGGAAAAACTTCAACTTCCAAAAGGTTATTGTAAGCTTTCCTCCAACCCATCATTGGTTGATGGAATGGTCAATCCGGTCCCATCCCCAGCCAGTCCGGTTGATCAGGTGGTCAATCTAGTCTCCTCCTCGAATGAACCACAAACCCAAGTAGTTGATCCAGTTCCATCATCGATCAAACCCGCTCTTCATCAAAAGAGTGACACCAAAGTGGTCAATCTATTTTCATCCTCGGTCGATCCCACTCTCTCATTAGAGAGTGACACCAAAGTGGTCGATCTGTTTCCACCCGTCGACCCCATTCTTCCCTTGGACAATGAAACTCAAGTGGTTGATTCGGTTTCACCATCAGTCGATCCCATTCCTCCATTGAGGAATGCCAAAGTGACTGATCCAATCCCTTCCTTGGTCAGTCCCACCCTCCATCCAAAGAGTACCAAAGTGGTTGATCCAGTTTCACCATCGGTCGATCCCATTCCTCCATTGAGGAATGTCAAAGTGACTGATCCAGTCCCTTCCTCGATCAGTCCCACTCTTCCTCTGAAGAGTGCCAAAGTGGTCGATCCAGTTTCACCATCGATCGATCCCATTCCTCCATTGAGTAATGTCAAAGTGGCTGATCCAGTCCCTTCCTCAGTCAGTCCCACTCTTCCTCTAAAGAGTTCTAAAGTGGTCTATCCAAGTCCACCATTGGTTGATCTGATCCAATCATCGGTCGATCCTACTCTCCTTATAGAGAGTAAACCCGATACTACCCATGTTTTTCTCATTAATATAGACTCTACCGTACCGGGGGGCATTCCTCCTTCTCCTGTGAAACTCCCTCCAAGTAATGAGGCCATCCTTTTTTATTGGGGTGTGCTAACTAGACCTTGTCTTCCCTCCCACATTCCTTTCCAGATTACAGTTTAGGTTCATGGTCGGGACGTTCCCCAAACACTGATAGATGAAGGTGTGTCTGTTAGTATTTTGTCTTCTGTTTCTTGGTATTCTTTGGGTTGTCCACAACTTGCACCGATTACACAAAATCTGTTAGCTTTTAACAGAAGAACTAGTCAACATTTAGGGATCCTTCCTCAATTTCCTATAAATTTGGGAGGGAAAACTGTCTTTATCGATGTCATGGTAGTTCGAGACCCCTTGGATTTTTCTTTACTCCTTGGGCGGGATTATGTGTATGCTATGAAAGCTCTTGTATCCACCCTTTTCCGTGTGATATATTTCCCTCATGATGGAAGAATTGTGACTATTGATCAACTTTCATTCATTGGCCCCGACTGGGTTACCTCCCTAAGTGGTTCTTATATGCAGAAAGTATCAACCCTGCCACATGTCAATTATGTGGCGTTGTCTTCCATGACTTCAACTTCCAACGATTTGGATCCGGTAGTTGACATGGTTATCTCTTTGGTAGGGTTATTGGAGTTCGATCTCCTTACCCCTGTCATGACCCTTGACATGTGTTCCTTCTAGAGTGATTCTCTTCCATCCACCAAAGATCTCTTGGAAGCCATGACCAATTTTCGTCCCTTGACATGGTACCCTTCCAGATCATTATCCTCTTGGAAGCCATGATCAAGAAGCAACCACGAGCATAGTTTCTCTTCTCTGTGGCAAGCTCGTTAAAAAATGAAATAGAGGCTTTGAGCATAGTTTTCTTCTCTATAGCAAGCTTGTTAAAAAATGAAACAACAATCTGGGGATCGAACCTGGAACCTTGAGCATAGTTCTTTTCTTGTGTCAAGCTCGTTAAAAAATGAAACAATCACCTCTCCCTTCAAGTTGAGTCTTTCGCCAAATCTCATAGATGTTGAGTCAAGTCTTTCATTAGGTCTCATTTATGAACCTTCATTTCATCCACCTATACCCTTTTTCTCCATCTAGCACAGAAATTGGTGACAACCTCAAAGTCGGTGAGCTTGGGGGGCATGTCTCCAGTCTTTGATGATCATTCTGGAGTCAAGTCACTAGCTTTCAAGCTGGGGGCAGAGTACCGAGCTTAGTCTTTGTTCTTTCTCGTGCTCGTAAATACATGAGAATGCATCTGGGTAAACTTTTATCTCTTTTTCGGACCTGTATGGACACACGAAAAAGGAACCCCCTGGAGTCTCCTTTAAGCTCTTTTCAGACTCTCTAAACATGAAAAGATTGTCGAGTGATCTTTCTTCCTTTCCCACTCATTAAACGGCTTGAAAGGGCATCTTTCGAGTGATAATTTATCTCTTTTTCGGCCTCACGAGACTAACATTACGAAAAAGGACAACACTGGAATCATCTTTAAGACCTTTTCAGACTCTCTAAACATGAAAAGATTACTGAGCGACCTTGTTCTCTTCATGCTCGTTAAAGTATTTGAATAAAACGTCTGTTGAGCGATATTTTATCTCTTTTTTGCTCTCGTCAGACTACTTTACAAAAAAGGAACAGAGAGAGTTCTCTTTTAAGTGTTTTTCCAAACTCTATAATCATGAAAAACCTTCGATTTTTCTGTCTTTGGACTCGCTAAAACACACATCGACAGGCCCATACGGGACCGAACCCTTACTTCTTCCAGTTCATTAAACAAAGGAAGAGGAACTTACTGAAGGTGATTTATATAGAGCATGTGTTATCCTCCTCGAGCTCATTAAATCAAAAAGAGGTACTCATCTATCTGGATGGGGGAAAATTTGAAAGAAGCAAGCCAAGCAGTCTCTTGAGAACATTATCAAGTAATTCTTAGAGTCGCCCTTGAACATGGCACTGTGTCTTATGCATGCATTATAACCCGCTGAACCTCTGCACTGAGCCAATCCTTTGAGTTTTCTCACTCCTTTGGGTCACCTAATGTAAGTCACAACATCCACTGCATCATCAAGTTTTGGTCCATGTCATGTTTTTGCTGTTGTGCCTCAGTGTTCAAGGGAAGTATCCATCTTGTGAGTCATCCATCACAAATATATTTCCTCAAAACCCATGTCAATCCATGTTCATTTAATCTACCAATTTCATCTATGTGTTCATTTCATGTCGTTGATGGGGGATACATCAAGGCCCTCCTTCGACGAGCCTATTCCTGTCGACCTCAACAAATTATCCAGGAATTAGGCTTAGAAAACGGTTAGTACTTTGGGAACTGCATGCCTCAATGGCAAGCCTCCTCACGTCTGACAGCAGGTTTACACCATTGACCTCTGATAGGATGATTCCATGGATGTTGGAATCCAGCTCATCCATTCAAATTCATTGGAATGTACTAGGGTACCTTGGGAATCATTGACATTAATGGTGATCTCCCTCGCACTTGTTAACGGTTCACACCATTGACCGGTAATCAAGTGGCTTCTGCCATGTTTGACATCAGGACATCTATTCACATGGTTAGAAATGTACAACATTGAGATTGGTAAGAAGACCCTGGGCTGAGTGATCACTTTGATATATACTTTTCCCAGGTTGTGAAGGAGTTTCTCTTGGACGAATGATGCATACATTGTTACATAGATCCACTTTGTATTTCTCGTGGCTATGTCTTGTCACCTCGTAGATCCACTGTTTATTCTTCATGGCTACGATTAGTCCAAGTCATCAGAGTATAGATCCACATTGTATTCTTGGTGGCTATACCTTTTTATCAATATAATTATGGATCCGCAGTGTATTTTATGGTGGCCATATCTTACAAGTCTTGATCACCCAAGCATAGGTATTCTTGCCTTGGGTTTGAAACATGTCTTAATATTTGTTCGATGTTTGTGTGCAGCTTTTGTCAGGTTCTCTGCGTCTATACCCTTGCTTGAAAGTCTACAAAGTATTTCAGTTATCAGTTCCTGTCTTCTAACTTCATACTTAGGGGAGCAATCTTTTACACATAAAAAATACTCGCTTTGATAGTCTCGCAAGTGTCTTCATTACAAAGGTCGCAAGTGTCGCATGTTGGTCACAAGTGTTGCAAGTGTCAAGGAATCATACTGCCATGATGCCTATTCCGTGCCTATAACGACATGAGAAGGACACTTGAAACACCTCAAACATTTGATTTGGAAGAGGTGAAATGAGTCAGCAGTCTTACAAACCTTTTTCCATCTGAAAGCACCTCAAAAACTGAGCTTTTGAAGGAGAGCACTCCCCTATACCTCTTCTGGGAGCACCGACACTCCCCCTTACACTGTCTGGGAGCGTTATAAAGCTCCTCTGGCCCTGTTGAGGGAGTGCTATGGATTTTGAGAGTGCTGGCACCCCCCTAAAGCCTACTAGGGAGCGCTACAATGCTCTGATGGTCCTTTTGAGGGAGCGCTACCTATTCTGGGTAGTGGTTAAGTTGTTGAGATGAATGGGGGAAGGATCCTTTCATCCTTGGGAGGCAGTTGGATTCGAATCCCTAGTCCATCCATGATCTTAGGGTAGGTCCTCAACTGAAGGAGGAAAATCCTCAACCTCCCCAAGGATATCTCAAGTGGTTAAAGCCTCTCCAAGGCTATATAAGCAAGCTTTTTAATGGTGAAAGGGGACTGGAAAAGTAGAATCACACAAAACTTATGATCTCATAAGTGGTGCTGGAACAGAGATTTTTTGGAAGCAAGAGATTTATGATCTCATAGGTAGCAATCAATGAAGCTATCATCATTCGGATCGTGGATCTTTTGAGCAAGGGATAGACAAGGAGGACTTGACGAAACTGCTGCAATCCATCTACGAATGTAAGCAATGATTTGTCCTCATTAATATAATCTGCTTGGCCTGCTTCTTTCTAATTCGTGTTCAATCTCACATGAATTTGTCTCTTTAGTAGATAGACCTATTTCAAACTAATCTTGATAGAGTAGGAAGTTGTCGTACTTCATTTGTCTATAGGGATTATCGAGGAGTGAAAGATTGGAGCTCAACTCAGAGCGTGCAGGGACAAACATTGATAAAAGGTACTTCTATTCTCCTTCCTCTTCATGCATTAGTTTGTATAGATCTGAAAGGAAGTCAGTGTCCATGTTAAGCACTTTCTATCTTAGAGTTAAGAGTCTAGCTCTTTGAGGTAATCTACTTATACGCAGGGAGATCTTCCTACAACACATACAATGAGAGGCTCCTTCTCATTAGAAATTCAAGGCATGGGACATGATGCCACATAATTATTTTGTGGTGGGGGGGACCCCGCTTGCATATAAGGAACATTCAGGGAGGTGAGATGATCGAAATTCAATGAATGATTAGGAATAACAAATGAAATCTAGTCAAGAGTCAAAATGTTTCCATCATGAGGGAAATGCATCACACGAAAGAGTGTGGGATAACAACTTTCATAGCATAGACATAGTCCCTCCCAAGGGGAAAATAAAAATCCAAGGGACCTTGAACTACCATAACATCAATATAGAAAATTTTCCCTCCTAAGGTAATGGGAAGCTAAGGAAGGATCCCTAAAGGTTCATTGTTTCTTCTATTAAACACCATCATATGATGGGAGATAGACACAAGTTGAGGGGAACCAATAGCTTTCCAAGCAGTTGAGGATAAAATTATGACAGAAGCGCCTTCTTCTATAATAATACGATATGTGTTCTTATGATAAGTCTGCACAATGATTCGAAAAGGAAGGTAGGAAGTAAGATGAGGATTCGTCAGTCTGTTCCATGACAGGAAACTTAGAATTGTTTTCTAGTTTGGATAATTCATTCCAAACTAAATTTACGCTTGGAACCAATATCCAAGTCACTGTGTTGGGTAAAGGTAATGTAAACATTTTAACTAAATAGGGGGAGAAAAATGTTATGCCTCATGTATGTTATGTTGTTGGCCTAAAACATAATTTGATGAGCACAGGACAATTATTACAAAAAGGGTATATAATATACATGCAAGATAATCACTATGTGATTTTGGAAATATATCCAGGAAACTAGCTTATTACAAGAATTCAGATGACAAGCAATAGAATGTTTCCATTGACATTGGATCCAACCGTGAAGAGAAAAAAAATGCAAGATTCCTATGAAGCAAGATATGCACACTCTGACATCGCATTCAAAGAAGAAAGTGGAGAAGTGAGTGCGTGTTCTTCCAAGGAAGGAAAAGGTAGTGCGTGTAGTTCCAATAAAGAAGAAGACAGTGGCGTTGAATTGCAGGAATCATTTCAATCTGAAGTGTAGGATGATTCCTAGTTGTGGCATTTCAGATCTGGGAATTTAAATTTTGGAGGTTTGAAGCTACTGCATACAATGGATATGGTGAAAGGTTTTCTATTAATTGAAAAACCAAAAAGAATATGTGAAGGATGCATCTTTGGAAAGTAGCATAGAGATTCATTTCTAGTTGGCAAGTCATATAGAGTAAAAGATCCACTGGAAATTGTACAGTCAGTTATATCTGAACCAATGCAAACACTATATTTAGGAGGAAACACCTATTTTCTTACATTTATTGATGATTTCACAAGAAAAACATGGATTTATTTCCTAAAACATAAATCTAATGCACTTGGTTGTTTTCATCATTTCAGGTCACTTGTGGAGAAGAAACATGGTTATTACATGTCAAGGTTCTAAGAACTGATAGAGGTGGTGAATATGTTTCAAGAGATTTTATGAAGATTTGTAAAGGTCATGGCATTTACAAGCAATTCATTGCGCCATATACACCACAACTAAATGGTGACATAGAAAGGAAGAATCACACCATCATGGAGATGGCGCACATTATGTTAGCAACCGAATATTTGTCAAATGAGTATTGGGATGAGGCTGTAGCAATTTTGGTGTACATCATGAACAAGTGTCCGATAAAGAGTGTGAAAAACAAAGCTCCTCAAGAATCCTGGATAGTTATGAAGCATAATGTTGCGCACTTGAAATTTTTTGGTTATGTCGCATATGCACATGTTCCAGATGAGATGAGAAAAAAATTATATAAAAAAGGACACAAATGTATATTTGTTGGGTATTCTAAAGATACAAAATAACACAAGTTGTATGATCTCGTTGCAAGAAAATTCAAAATCAGTTGTGAAGTCCAATTTGTGGAAAATGAAGCATGGGATGGAAGCATAGAAAGGACAGTTAAAATTATTAATGCTATTGGGAATGATGTCATGGAGGATGAAGAGGTTCAAACACCAATCATAAGTTAGAAAACAGTTCCTTCCACTCCTAGAAATGTGACAAAAACCATAGCCCAAACTACTCCAACATTCACACGAATGAGATTTGCAGGTGCGCAGTCCACACCTAGAGTGCAACAAACTCTAGCAAGTAGTTCAAGTAGTTCTACATCTCCATATCCAAAATTAGCAATTCTTTTACCATGGAAGACAAGAATTTTGTGCGACATCTACACTGTTGATGAAACAAATTCATTCTCAGTCTTTTCTCTCTTTTCACAAATAGATGATCCATTAAATTTTGAAGAAGATGCCAAAGATAATGTATGGGCACAAGCCATGGATGAAAAAATTGAATGCATAGAGAACAATTAGACATGGAAATTGATAAATGTACCTGAGGATAAGGATGTGATAAGTGTCAAGTGGATTGATAAAACTAATAAAGATGCATGTGGAAATGTGCAGAAGCACAAGGCGAGGTTAGTTGCAATAGGTTTCACACAACAACCCAGAATAGATTTCAATGAAACATTTGCACCAGCTGCACTGATGGACACATTCAGAACTGTGTTGACTATTGTTGTGCATAATAAATGTCATATTTATCAAATGGATGTAAATTCAACATTTTTGAATGGTCATTTAGAGGAATAAGTATAAATGGAACAACCGCAAGGCTATGAGATTCCAGGACAAGAAAAAAAAGTATGCATATTGAATAAGGAACTATATGGATTAAAGAAAGCTCCTAGAGCTTGGTACAGTTGCATAGATTCCTACCTCACTCAGAATGGATTTCAAAGAAGTGACCGTGAGCTAACACTATACATCAAAGCAAATCAACAAGGTACTGTGTTGATTTTTTTCTTATATGTAGATGATTTGATTTTTACAGGTGACTTTGGCATATAATAATTGAAGTCAGTCATGAAGGATGACTTTGAAATGATTGATTTGGGGATTATGAGATATTTTCTGGGCATGGAAGTTCGTGAGATCGGAAGAGC
>CBVK0100097251.1:0-33528 GCA_900067695.1 Picea abies
ATGTTACTTGGCTCCAAAGTTGTCATAATGGACATTCATAGTTGTTTGTACCATCATAACTATTGTTTGTCATAAGGAATTAATTCCATAATTTAATTAGTTTCCCCATGTTGTCATCACCTTTCTTAGGGATAACTACCCACCTCTTTGCCACTATATCCTCCTGCATCCTGGCAACCAACTATCAGATCCAGTTGTTTCATCCTTTTGATTGGAATTTGACATTTAAACCATATTATTTCCTGAATGTGTAAAATCCTTTCTAGGTACAACCTATCACATCCTTGTTTATTGTGTAAATATATCTAATCCACTTATTTATTACTTCGAAAATGACAAATCTACCTAATCACCAATATTATTTTACTTGGGTGTAGTGCATGTCTACTGCACACCCCCACTCTATTCTAGGTATGTCATCCCATCACATCTGAACCTAGAAGGCCACAACACTTCTTCATTAGAATCCTATTCCTCATCCCTTGCCATGATGGGTTGTCATATTTTTTGGTTGGTACCATGTTATTTTGACTACTGCACAACCCTTGAACTAGTTCCAAATTTATTCAACGTTTATCATCCGGTGGCTCAACCCTTGCCAAAGGCACCTGATGTGTGGGGTTACTTTTCGGCATGGTTTGTTTGGAATGTTTATGAGTTTGTTGTGTGTTATAATTTTTCTTAGTTATTCAATGCATTTCATAATAACACATATGTTCTTGGGGATTTATCATATGTCGAAATATTTTCTCGATTGACTACACCACCTATTCCCATTCTCATAGATTCTCATGGTGGACTTACCACCATTGTGCATGGATTCCTTCCAGTACTATTTCTAGGGCCTGCATTTTGTGGGTAATCGAAACCCTTTGTATCTATGGGAGGAACATATCCACTAAGTTTGCCCCATCAAATTAGTGTAGGGCATAGGTTATTGATTTAGTCTCATGCATTGTTTTGGTGATTCATGTGCATCTCTTAGTAGATACTAATTCATATAGCTTATTTTTTGATCATTCCATAGCCTCATTCAAATCTATGTCATGGGAGCACACATTTATCCAGCTCATTTTACCATTAGTTGTGGGGTTGACATAATCTTCCCTACTTCGTGTGATAATATAGATGTTCTCAATGATGGAACTATGCACATCCTCGTTCATGGGCTCATTATATTTGTTTCCCTCATTTGGGTCAAGTGGCCCAATTACATGCAGGTTTTCTATATTGAAGGACATTTTCTATTGCTTCAGATTCAATATTGCATTGTTATCAAATGCCTATTTAATTCCAAGGAGAGATGAATAGGGTTCGTAGTCATCCATAATCTCAATCACCATGAAGTATGTTTTTTTTTTACCTTGTCAATGTTTTCTTCCACTTTCCCCATCCTATTGATGGGATCGATTTTGTATTGGTTGGTTAGCCCGAGTTGAATGGGGGACCACACCAAGTTGAGTTTCCATATAAACTCCAAATATTTCTTCAAAAAAATGTTCACATTGGATCCCAAGTTCAATATGACACCTTCCATCTCATAGATTTTCATTTCAATTGTAACCTTGAACTCTCTTCCCATGTGTTTCTTCTTGTGCACCTAGCACAACCTAGCGCACATCCCTTTCAAGCATCGAGGAAGAAATAACTATAGTGGTTTATTTCCCCTGATACATATTGTTAGAATTTGGGTTAATTTCTTTGTAGCTTCATGATCACTTAACATTTTAAGAAAATAGCTCAAGAAATCACTTACTTGGATCTCTGATTTAGCCTCACAGTTGTGTTGTGCTAGATTTCTTCTCACACTGTGCTTCATATCTATTCATGCATGTTCTCCTCTTCTATCACCTTTTTTTTAGCCTCTTGTACCTCTTCACATCTGCGGACTTCTGCCAATGACCTTTGTGTTACATGTTGTATATCCTTATGAACATGAGATTCCTCCAATTATTTTTGTGTTGCGCGCTGTAAATCTTCATGCACACAGAATTCCTCCAATGATATTTGTGTTGCACTCTGTAACTCTTCCTACACTCTGACCTCCTATATATCCCTTTGTACATTGTATATGAATTTATTTTTTTGTGTGGAATCAAAATTAGGAGGTTTCTGTGCTTCTTTTGTGATTTTTACTTCCATGTTCTAGATCAAATGTTTCCCTTTTTTCAGGTTCATGCCCGACTGGATGCTTCCTTGGGTCACTACCCATACATCCACTTATTGTTTCAATTTTTTTCCTTTGCATGACTTTTCCAGAACCATGTTGCAATACCCTTTATTTTATTCCCATTTTCCCAATAATTTTGGGTCGTCTTTTGTTAACATGCTTTGTATTGTGGCAGTACCCACAAAGTGCACAAAATTTGGTATAGAATCATGACACGTGTCCCACTTCTCCAAAGTTAAATAAGGTAGGAAATATTCCTACACCACCTACACCACATCCTCTTCCTCTTCCTCCTCCATATCCTCCTCTCAGATATCCTTGATATCCTCCTTTGTCAACACTTCTGTGGTCGCCACATTTTTGTTCTTATTATACCCAAAAGGTGTTTGTAGTGTGATACAACATCAACTAAAGTGACTGATAATTGATCACATCATGCCACATGGATTTGCAGAACTTGTAAAATGGAGTATGCGTAGTCTTTTGATATTTTTGTAGTGTTGGGAAATGGGAAGGTATATGTCCCCATTGTCTACAAATATCACACCACTCGGTCTAGTTGGAAATTGATTCGATGTGCCTGTCACTATTTATCTCCCTAGCATAGGACACTTGTTCCTATGGTGACCTTTTGTGCGACACATACTACACCACAAATTCTCACGCACCCTTAGCCATATCTTGTAATTTCATTGTGATATTTGTGAACTGTGATTATACGTATGCCGACCCTATTGATGTCTCACCATCTCCTAGCATCAATTATAGGAACATCACAATCTCCATGGACTCCACCTGAGTTTCCACCTTTATTGGATGAGTGGGACACAAATGTGGGATAGGATTCTTGCAGTAAACCATCCTCTATGTTGGAAATCTTGGATATGAAATGTTAGTCTATCCAACAATATTTTGAACCATTGGTCATAGTCCCATATGGTTTCTCTAGATTGTTGCTTGATCTCTTTGATCTCAGTGATGCACTATGATTTTGACTTAGGATTTTGAAACTCCCTAATTAAATCTCTCCTTATTTCCTTTAGGGACCTAGTTTATCTTGCCAGCTTAGCATCCTTGTACTTCTTGTACCGGGTTAGGGATATGTCTCTAAAGGTGGTCTCTAGTTGTGAAATATTATATTCCTCATCCATGACTCTCTTCATAGACCATATAGCTTCACATGTAAACGAATGGTTCTCTAGATCATCTCTTCTCATCCCATGAAACATAGGAAGCCTCATATTTGAGTCTTGGTTTACCATACTTGATCTAGTATTGTTTCCTCTCAATTGACCAATAACTATTAGGGATATTGATATTGATTCTATTTATTATTTATTATTGTTGACTTTGTATTCTCCTTCACTTTGCTCTACTTTCTACATTGTCTTCTATTCTTTCTTCTTGATTAAAAATTAACAAGGGGGGTGGTTCAAAGAGGGCTTTCTTCCATCTTCTCTCATTTTCTTTAGTGAGGGATCCCAGAGATATTCCTACCTGTATCCATCTAATATTACTCACAATTTCTAAGGCCTCTTCCCATTCTTGGAGGGGTCCATCACCATCTTCTTCTATATTGGAACTATTACTCTGCACCTGATGTGACTACCTCTCTTATAATCCAAGGGGATTTTACGTCTTCTTCTTTGACCCTACTGCCACTACTTCTAGTAAACTCATATGATACCCTACTTGTAATGTTGTGTCTCTTTGATGGCCTCTCTCCTTCTATGCTTCTCTTTGGAACAAAACTATCTACCACACATCCTATTTATACAGTATCCTTTCTCTTCATCTTGGGTCTGACCCGTCATCCTTCACCCCTTGATATATTTTCTCCACTCCTCTTTTCAAATTTCCTCCTAATCTCAACTCTTATTGTGCATTTGTTGGATATTTTTATCTTCTCCTCTTCTAGGTCCATCCCTTCCTGACCTCATTTCATCTTCTTCTGGATCCCTTCCATTGGATCCATTCTCTCTCTTTCTCTCTCTCTCCCTTCTTTCCATCCCGCCCCCTTCATGTGATGAGGTTTTATCAACTATTCTCTTGGTATCCATTCGTATTATCCCCTTCTCTACCAATAACATCCTAATTCAGAAAGGAATATATTCTAGTAGTCTTCTTCTAGGGCCGACGAAAAAATTTCTTTCAACAACGCTGAAGGACTTGATTCACTCAATGGAGAACTAAAAAATATACCTTTCCTTAACTAGTAGTGTTAATAATTTTTTTCCTCTTTATCCACTCATAAAATAAACAAGGAAACTCATCAAATAAATTTTCATGTAAATCGATATCGATGTACCCTTGTTTCCACTGCTCAAGGTTGATCTATGGATTCTTAGTCTCTCATCATGCGAACTCATCTTCCTTTGTAGATATCTAGTCTTGTATCTCCTCTAAGAAGGTTTCCACCACATTCTTTCCGTTCACCATGTAGTAAAATATTCATGTATTGACAATGAAACCATTTGTTGGTCATATCTACTTGATGGGGGGTTAAATACCCATGGTTCAATAAGATTTTACCAAAAAAATCCTATAGGCCCCGACATATTCAATATTTTGTCAATGACCAAAGAAGGTCTCACTCAAGACACCATGAGAATCATAGAGACCATTATTATTGTGCAAGGTGTGAAGGGGAAACACATTTAGGAAACCTTTAGTAGTCAATCATTCATTCATTCAGCATGCGGAAAAATATTGAAACATAGACATACATTCAAGTTAGAACTCAGTGAATGTAGAGATAAATTTTCTCAAGATGTACTCATTCATTCCATTCATGGGAGACATTTTAATACAATACGGTCGTCGCCCACTCAAAACACATTCATATTAAAAAACCAGACTATAGAAGTACACCTAACCTCACTTGAGCTCTATCTCGTCTCTTTCTCATACAATAATGGAACTCTTTGTTTAATCAAAATTCCCAACAATTTACATATATACATGCATCCCCCCATATCTTTAGTGGAGTATTGAAAATGTAACTAACTTTCCAACTCATCCCTAATCTCGACCATGATAGGGAGAGTTCTTACATAATTAATTACAATGATTTCTGAATATCTTTTCATATATGGCATGCATGTAGTTTCTATAAGTTCTCGTGCATAGTACAAAATGGGTTGGCATGCACAATGGAAAATGGGGTTGGCACATGCAATACAAAATGGGTTGGCACATGCAGTTAATCCTTGGATGGCGCAAAAAATGAAACTTGGCATCGCTCCATGCATATGTTTTAGCACATGTGCAATACTAGCTTGTGGCACATGCATGATCCTCAAACCTTAGGTGCCAACACATGTTGTCATAAATTTGGTGAGTTTACCTTTCCCACCTACCACTCTTACATAACTTTAATATATCATTTGGTAATTCTACGGGAATAAACATTATAAAGACATGTCTTGAATTAATAGAAATGGGTAACCCTTGAACCCCTCTTTAGCCCCCTCTCTTGTGGAATCACAACCCCTTGTCATTACCATTCAGATCATACCACAACCAAAAAATTATATTTATTAATTATTTTGATGTTAATTTTACATAGCTCGAACCTTAGCCATGTCAATTCATAGAGGCTATCCCTCCCAAACATATTGGCACACTAATGTAATTCATATTTACATAATTACGATATAAATTGTGGGTACTAAAGCTAGGGATATTACAGTTTAGGATTATTGTACTCTATTTAGGTAGTAAGTGTTGCTATCATGGAGATTTTTAGTTGTTCAAGTCATTGCTATGAGGAATAGATAATGGGTTAGAGATTCAAAACACACACTAGCACTTAACACCAATGGCATACATTATCAATGAGACACACACTAAAACCCGGATGACCAACCCTCCAATTCAAGTGATCAGAGCTACACACTTTAAAAATATGAAGACAATATGTTTCTACATGATTCATAATTTCCATTAATAACATATCTCTACCACCTAACTATCATTCCACCTTGTGTGACATACATAGAATTCTAGTGGTCACTTGAAAGAGTAGTCTTGTCAAGCATATCTCTTACAACAATTTTTCATATTAACACACAACAATATGCAAGTAGATCACTCTTGGTGTTACCGTACTCAAATTAGTTAAAAAATCTCTACCCACTATAATTTAATGATATCACAACACTACTCTAGAATTATACAATAATTTTCCTTGTGGTTAGAACTCCAAAGGTTTTCAAGGATTGTTTTTTTTTTTGGTTAAGTACTTCATTTTGTGAACCTTCTGTTCATATTCTTCATCCTTAATTGATTCCTATGTTCAACCATTCAATTTTATTTTATTTCTATAATTGGAAATAGTTTATCTTGGTAACAACCAGAAGCCAAGTCCATGTTGTTCAACTTTAAATGTTAAAATTAAACTCCAAAGGTGGTGTCTCTTTCTCCAGGGTTCTCAATCATTTCCCTTGGTTTTCAATCCAACATTTGGTGCAATATATCACTCCAACATAAATAAATTCAACCCAAAATAAAATTAAATATATTTCTCTAGCAATAAGGAAGGAATTTTGAAAACTTATTCCTCTAGCATTAATAAATACCAACCAATTAAAAAAAATGTCATTTGAGAAGTGTAGGAAATCACATTAGATGGTAGTGTGAGGACAACCCAGATAGGAAAATGAGTCTGAGAGACTAGCTCCACATTTGAATGATAACCAATAGCTATAAGAATAGGAATGCTACAACCTTAATAGAGTATAGACTATTGGAGGTATATATGGCCCATACAACCATCGTATGGCCTATGTATGCTCCATTCTTGCAACCAATGTAAGAACACAACCTACTTGAGTGATGAGAATTGCTAAATTTAATGGATGAAAATGGAAACTCAAATGATGATTTGCAATAAAAAAATTATTATAACCATTGATCTTGGGGACTCCATGAGATGGACACTCTCTGTCATCTAGTTGTTGTTATTCTTTCCAAGAATTATCAGAAGTGGATTTTAAAC
This sequence comes from Picea abies, assembly GCA_900067695.1. NCBI lineage: Eukaryota > Viridiplantae > Streptophyta > Pinopsida > Pinales > Pinaceae > Picea > Picea abies. Next base: position 7,170 of record CBVK0100097251.1, read on the forward strand.
AATAGATATTAATAATACAACCTAAAATTCCTCATATCCATTCACTTAACATAGACAAAGTATCAATAACATACAAAAATCATTAACACTCTTAGAGAAACCCATTAAATATCAATAAAAGAATCATCTTAAACACATGTAAGAGAATCATCCATGATTAAACAACACAAAAGCCATTAAAATATAGAGAATCTCCATTGAAAATCATAAACATAAAAATACCATATCATTTAACACAACACAAAGACACAATGTTTACCCTCGAAACCCAAATAGGAAAACCAACTTTGAATGGATGTTGAGTCTATTTTGGAAATCTATAGTTACAATGTTATTCGTGGATTTCTATCCATCCTCACATCCTTAACCAAAAGACCCTTTTAGAACGAAATTTAGAAAAGAAATAGGTAGAGCTGGGGTAGTGGGAAGGACAAATGGAATGACCTTTCATTTCCCATTCTTTGATCCCTTCTCCTCTCCTATTCTTTTTTTCATTTTAATTAATTCATTATTTCCTTCTCATTTCATCTTATTCCACTTTTATATTTATATTATATTTAATAGGTTATATCACCTTCATGAATCACTTAATTTCACTTGTAGGTACTAAGTCTTACAACCATTTACTTATTCAGATCCATTTTGGATTACACCTCCCCATTGAGAGGCTTTTCAGTCCCAAAAATATTAAAGGAAACCCATATGGAAAAATGTGTCTTCTATCTCCTTCTCTGGAACATGGCTCTAAATCTATCTCCTAGATATAGCTCTAAATATATATTTGGATTTGGATCATGGCTCTGGCTCCTGGATCTAGTTGTTGGCTATGGCTCTATATTTGGTTCCCAACTCGCTTAATCCCGTAATGCAAAATTCTGCTCATTGAATATTATCTTTGAGCAATCTCTAGATACAAACTCTACAATCAAAATTCATTCCCATGTCTCTCAAGCTTGGAGAGAGTCCATATTGGACGTTAATAAATCCAAGTCAAACATTGGTCTATGTTTGTTTAGTGTGACCCCAACACACTATGCCATCACATAAAAATTCCACAAGGGAAGTGTCGTCTACATTCTTATACTAGGATCAGTTGCTTCCTAGCACATAAACAACTCTTTCATGCTTTCACATGCTTACAATCATGTCATGGAGTTCTCAATAACTCCCCTAGGGTAATTGAACTTTGTGCATTGATTTCTAGTACATATTCAAGAATGGGTTCCTTTTATGCAATATTGAAAACAAACATGGGATTGTGCCTTCCCTTGGCATCAACTTGTTGTTCATATTGTTGGTGTCAATGGTCTCCTGTGCTGCTATAGATCCTTGGACAAATTATTCTCCTTGGACTGGAGATACATGCATATCTTCATCTTATTCAATATTCAGTCAACACTCTTCTCTTGGTTGTGTGGTTTCTATGGTGAAGCTATAGATGAAGTCACCAACACTTTGATTCCCAATGTCCACTCAACTTTTAGTGTTAGAATTTTTTTTGGGTGCAATTGTATGGAGTGGTTGACATACTCCTTTTCTCTCTATGCCTCTAGGTTTGTTGTTGGATTGTGGAAGTCTTATTTCCATTCTTCCTCAAGAAGCAATATGGCTTGTGGCACATGGCTTGATTCTCCCAGAAAGATGCCATGTGGCAATATTTCTTTCCATAGATTGAGCATACCTTTGAGTATCAACAATTGGTAGCATTATGGTCTTTCTTCTTGCAACAATGAAAAACAAGAGATATCTTGTTTGATGCATACCTCTTAGTTTTCTTCTTGTTCTTTGCCTAGATAACAGACTTGCCACTTCTTTTGAGTGAAGGTGTGGGATAATTCTTCAATCCCTTCTCATCACTTTCCCTCTTTAATCCATCACAAGAAGTTTAATATGGTAGTGGGCCACCACCTTCATTTGTTGTTTCTCTTCCTTATGATGAGTAGGCAAATTTCACCATGTCTTTTTCTTTCACAAATGTATTTTTTTTTTTCATGGCCTTGTCATTTCCACCTTCAAAACCTAGGCCTTTATGTTGGACCCTTACTTAAACTATATTGGGGCTTAATATGCCTTTCCTTCTCTTTCCTAGACTTTTTCATCACAACACATATTCCTTAATAGTTTAAAAATAATTCCTCTAGTATGATTTTCAAATTCACCAAAATTATCTTAAGAAGTTTCTAAGAAAGGTGATGTTACCAAAGTTGTCTCAGTCATGGTGTTGGCTTTGATAGTGGTAATGGAAAGTCACCTTGCTTCTTGGTTCTCTTGGATAGCTTCTTGGATATTTTCCAATGCCTCCTCCTTCTATTCCAACTCTCTCTATAGTTGAGTCTTCATATGAGTGATCTTGTCCTTCTACCAGCTATCCATCTAGATGACCCTCTGTCCCAAGTTTACAAGCTAGAATTCGCTCTTTTTCTAATTTGTCATGACTATAGTGAGGCAATATTGGCATTCAACAAATTTCTTCTTTAGAAGTGTTAGTAGTCTTATCAAGCTCTCAAGATTATTCTCCATCTCTACCATCCTTGACTTAAACATCTGTACCTATTCCTTCAAGTGCTTTTTCTCTTCTTGAAGTTGAGCATTAATGGAACTTAAGTATTGTTGGGCAATTGAGAGGGGGGTGAATCAATTGTTATTGTGCTTAAACAATTATACCCATTTTAAACTTTTTACATAACACTTCAATGATGATCATAACGATGCAGGGAAGTAAGAAATATAATATTAAACATCAATCACACACATGAAATATATAGAGAGAGATATTTCCCAAGGAAACCCATAAAGGGAAAAAAATCTTCTTCTTGATATGATAAGTAATCTTTATTTTCTTTAAATTATCATTCTTATGAGCTCCAACTCCTCTTGAGGCTACAACCTCTATTTTACATGTTGCGACTTGCTGAGAGCACCAACTCTCTAGTTTATCTAGCACCCACTAGAAGGAAGCATCAACTCCCTGAGTGTTCCAACACCAACTAGATGGAAGCACCAAATTCCAGGTACACAGGCACCAACCTGTATAACAGAGAACAATGGTTCTCCCTTGCACCACCCTGCCACCCTGGTTTTTCTGGATGCAACCAGATGGAAGCTAAAAATTCCTGTGTTCAAGCACCCACTTGAAACTTCTGAGGACAACAGTCCTCTCTAGCACCTTCCTACCACCTTGAAATATAAATATTTTCTTTCTTAAAGTTATTACAATGATACAGGATTTATCAATGGATTACTAGTCTCATCAATGTTCTGTTACACTACTCTGCTCTGCCTGCATCAGTTTCTTCCTGCTTGCACCCCCTTACGCTTTTTGTTCTTCTGCATTTTATGCTCTGTGCAACATTTCCCTTCTATGCACTATGCCTCTTTTGTGTGCTTAAGATCCTGCGCATATCATGCTTCTACCCACATGAATAACTCTCCACAGTAGCAACCATCTCTTCTCTATTCTGCATATATTTATCATGCCTAGTCCTCTACCAGATAATCCAACAACTCATCATCTTCTTTGGTGGTTATACTGAGTCTGTTCCTCATCAGTGGCTTATCCTGAGATTCTCTTCCTTCTCCGGCAATGTGACTCTTCATCTTTTCTGTCACAGTCGAGATTATCCTCTCTATTGCTATTACAGACTTTGACACTTTTCCATATGTCACTTGTCTCTATGATCAGTCATCATTCCACTGGAAGTTACCTTGAGACTCATCAGATCCTCTGGCGACCACCCTGATATTCTTTGAATTCTCTGGCATATGCAATCAATCATTTTCTGCAGTTACAGTCAGTTTGTCTCAGCAGTTACAACCAGTCAATTATGGCTTCTTTGGCTTCTAATCCATTTCCTTCATGTGACCTATAGTGGTGATCATATTCCTATTCTAAAGGTGCTTCTCGAGATCCGTTTAGTGAGTGCTATCTCCTTTTCATGATATGACCTTGGGCTATGAGCTTCACATGACCACGCAATTACAGGCACATCCATAGGAGGTTTGAGGGCAACCCGCTTTTTTCCCCGCAATTCACTATGTGCTTCCACGTGTCCTTTCTCCAAAAACATGGTTTCGATTGTGACCTACTCATGTAAAATTAAGACACAAGCATGTTCTAGCCCCGCAATGGAGCATGCCCATCGATATCATGATCTTGACGATGCTCTTGAACGAACAGTTTAGATCTGTCCTCTCAAGTCTGCGGATCAGATCTCACCTTCCTACATCAATGACTGAGATTTACTTCGTGATCCAGGCTCCGAGAGTTTCAAATCTCAAACCCTATTGTTGCTGACTGGATATCTTCTAGAATGGAATATTTACTGACATATTTCTCCCTGAATCTATGATCAGGATTTCCTCCATGAGTTTGGCCTTCAAGCCTTTAAATTATCAAAATCTCATTTCTTTCGTATGACAATCTCCCGGAGTTGAGCATCTACAGAGACCTGTCTCCCTGATTCTACGATCAGGATCTCCTCTACGATTGCAGCCTCTGGGAATTTCAATTCTCAAACTCTGATTGCTCCCAGAGAATTTCACCTAGAGTCCACGATCCAATGACACATGTCCCTTTAATCCAATGACAATCCTCCACTCCAGGACTTCGGCCTTTGAAAATCTCAAACCTTTCTCCTTCGTGGTTTCACGGAGCAGTTTCACCCGAAGTTCATGATCCGTTGACATGTACCCTCTTACATGATCAATTATCATAAGTGACTTTGGCACTTCAGGACTTTAGGCTAATCATTGTTGGTAAAACTCCCGAAGTAAAACTCTCGTAGTGATGTCACTTGCTTACGTCACTTGATGATGTTTCATGAGCCTAGTAGATTCCACATGTCACTCGGATTTATGATTTTCACATACTTGAAGTAATGAATCAACTTGACACTTGTCATTGTTTGATTACACCATGTGTCCATGCTGACGTGGTCTGCCACATGTCCTTGAGGATGAGAATTGATGATGTAATCTATTGAAGTTGATCTCCCTGATATAACGGTCATCATTTGATCTCCATATCTGACAATCCTTATTCATTTCAGATTTTTGGGCTTCGGGTTTTTCAAATCTCAAACTTTTCGGAGTGTAACCTCCTTGAATATTTATATCCAAAGTGGTTGTTGTTCGTTCGATCAAGATCTTAGATCAATGGTTCGATCTGTTTTGCAATGAAACTTTGATATGTATTAGATCCAATGACTCTTCATTTTTCTTATCCTATCCTTCCACTCAAAAATGATCCAACGATCATCGCATTTTCTCTAGATCCGATGGACTAGATTCATTTCAAATTTCGGGCTTTAGGAAATTCAAATTTCAATTTTCCATTTTTTTCGAAGTGATATTCCCCGAACAGTATCCTCCTCACAAATCCACTGGATCTAACGGTCATTTGTCCTTTGCGCTCAGATTCAACAGATGGGATCTGTTCCTATCCTATGCACCTGTTCCTCCTATCTAGAATCTGATCTAACAGTCTAGATTCTTCACAGTGTTTGATCCAATGACCATTGTCTCTCCTCCTCCTGAGCTTATGATTCCTCCAAAATTGATCCTTTTATCAAGTGTCAAAGGCCTCGACCTTTGTTCCTTCAACGAGTCCTGATGACTTGGACCTCGTCTATGCTTTTGGAAACTGCTAACTCTTTTGAGCTTATGCTTTTCCTGTTTGCCATTGATGTTGCTGTTCTTGCCACCAATGACAAGCACACTCTTCCTATAAACATGCCGACAATATCCCCCTTTGGCATTGATGGAAACCTTGACAGGATACACTATTCTACTCAGAACTCCAACTATAGCATCTTGACCGACCACTCCTTTTCTCCCCTTTTGACATCAATGTACAGAAAAACATGCTCCCCCTGAGCTGTTGTAGTACTTTTCAGAGGTATCAGATATTAAACCAACACATACTCCCCCTGAAAGGATAAAATCACTTAGGTGAGATTAGGGATGACACCCAACTTCTGACTAAGATATTCAAAAGGTGTCTTGGCTAGGGGTTTAGTAAAGATGTCTGCAATTTGTTCTGTGGAAGGAATATAATTCAACTGAACAAATTTGTTTGTAACTTGCTCTTTGATAAAATGAAACTTTATTGGGATATGTTTCATCTTTGAATGGAGAACAAGATTCTTCGAGACACTAATGGAACTGGTGTTATCATAGTGAAGTGGAATTGGATCAGTATAAGTTACCTTCAAATCTGCAAGCGTTTGTAACATCCATAAAATCTGAGTGCAACAAGTAGTAGTAGCAATGTACTCTACATCTGTAGTTGATAATGAGATAGATATTTTTTTTTTACTAATCCATGATACTAACGAATCACCTAAGAAGAATTCACCTCCATTGGTTCTCTTTCTCTCATCCAATCAGTTTGCCCAATCAACATCTGAATATGTAGTTAATTGTAAGTTCTGATTTCTAGGATACCAAAGACCATAATTCATAGTACCCTTCAAATATTTGAATATTCTCTTGAAAGCTGCTAAGTGACTTTGTTTAGGGGCAGATTGATAATGACCTACCATTCCAACAACCTGCATTATATTAGGACGGGATGCTGTGATGTACAAAAGACTGTCTATCATTGATCGATATGTTCTTTGATCAACATTAGGTAAAATATCATATTTACTGAGCTTGCAACCAACCACCATAGGTGTACTAATAGGAGAAGAATATTCCATCTAAAACCTCTTTAACATCTCTTTCAAATACTGTTCTTGAGAGATAAATATCCCTGCAGAGCTCTGATTGATTCGTAAGCCAAGAAAATATGGCAGTTCTCTTATCATGGACATCTCAAACTCAGTCTGCATTGAATTAGCAAACAACTGAACTGAAAGGTCATTAGTGCATCCAAAGATAATGTCACCTACATAAAACACAACAACTAATAAATCATCACCTTCAGATTTTATGTATATATTACTATCAACAGTGCCTTTCTTGAACCCTTTGTCCTATAGGAATTTGTCTAGTCTATGATACCAGGCTCGTGGTGCCTGTTTTAGTCCATATAATTCCTTTTTCAACTTACATACATAGTTAGGATTATCATTCAATGAAAATCCTTCAGGTTTCTCCATGTATACTTCTTCTTCTAGGTCTCCATTAAGAAAAGCTGACTTAACATCCATATGATATAATTTAAAGTTCTTATGACATGCATAGGCCATAACCATTATGATGGCTTCCTATATTTCCACTGGTGCAAATTTTTCATCAAAATCTTTTCCTTCAACTTGTGCATACCCCTTATAGACCAATCCGTATTTATTCTTAGCAATTTGTCCCTATTCATTTATTTTATTCTTAAACACCCACTTGGAGCCAATTACATTCTTATCTGTAGGTCTAGGAACAAGCTCCCAAGTATCATTCTTCTCAATCTGATCTAGTTCCTCATTCATTGATTTTAACCAATTTTCATCTTCACTGTCTTCATTGAAGTTCTTGGGTTCCACCATGGATATGAAGGCTATATGTGATTGCTCAGTGTTTTTGAATATCCTTCTCCTGGTTTGTACACATTTGTCTTTCTCACCAATTATCTGACTTGCAGGATGATTCTTTTGAGTAATTATGGAGGAAGAATTCGATGTTGTCTATTGACTTGAGTCTGCCTGAGTATTTGCATCTTCATCTAACTCAGAGTCTTCTTGTTCTGATTCTTGGACTTGTTCAGCTTCAACTTCACCTATATCCTCTGTTTTTGATTCATTATTTCTCACCTCTCTTATTGGGACTCCTTCATCAACTTTTATGTCAATACAATCAACCAATTTATGCAACCTCTTATTATAGAATATGTATCCTTTACTGTTTGTAGCATACCCTTAGAAGATGCCTTCATCATCACTGTCATCATACTTTCCAAGGTTCTCATTATTATTCTTTATGTATTACTTACTCCCAAAGACTTTGAAGTGTTTGATTGTAGCAGGTCTTCCATGCCACAGTTCATAAGGTGTCTTGTCACTGTGTGTTCTGAGATGATCTTTGTTAAGAATATGGATTGTTGTGTGTATTGCTTCTACCTAGTAGGTTTGACCAATGTTCTTCTCATTCATCATGGACCTGGCCATTTGTTGAACTGTTCTGTTTTGCCTCTCAACTAATCCATTTTGTTGTGGGGTTCCTGGGATTGTGTATTCTCTTTTGATCCCATGTTTATCATAGAATTCCTTGAAATCACTTGAAATAAATTCTCCTCCTCTGTCTGATCTTACTGCTTTTAACCTCTTGCCTATTTGATTCTCAGTTAAAGCCTTGAATATCTTAAATTTCTCAAATGTTTTATCTTTTTCTTTGAGAAAAGAAATCCAAGTAAGTCTGGAGTAATCATCAATGATCAACATAAAGTAGTTTTCCTTCCCTGTGCCTTCCTATCTTGATGGTCCACATAAATCCATATGAACTAATTGTAGTGGTTTCTCTATTGAAGTAGATTTTTTTGATTTAAACTGTGTCTTGGTTAGCTTTTCTACTTGACATGGTTTACACAGAATCTTGTGGCTTTGATATTCTCGGAAGATCTTTTACTGCCTCGATATTTTTGAGTTTGATTTAGTGGTCAAAGTTTAGATGTCCAAGTCTCCTATGACATAACCAACCCTCATCATGTTTTCCTTGATGACACTCTTCTCTATCTTGTTTCAACACATATACATTATTATCTGTCCTTATACCTTTAGCCACCACTTGTCCTAAATTTATAGACTTTACCTTACAATATTTGGAAGTGAAGACCACTTCACATCCTCTGTCACACATTTGACTTACACTGAGAAAATTATATTTCAGTTCATCTACAACCAGGACATCCTAGGATTTTACTTTACCATTACTTAAACTCACCATCCCTTTATCCTTGATTTTACCTGGTTCATCATTTCCAAAGGTCACATTTCTTGTTTTTCCTTTACTTATAGACATAAACTTATCCTTGTCTCTAGTCATGTGCTTGGAACATCCAATGTATATATACTAGGGGTCTTTTTTTTTTGAGTTGAAAGAACTAGACCACACTTTTAGCTATCTTTCTTTTTCCATGTGCTGACATTTTTAGTTAAAGGATTTATCCTTGGATCTTCCTTGTACTTCTTCAGATGGCAGTTTGCAGCTTTGTGGCTGAAGTTATGATAGTTATAACATTCGAGCTCATTGTTCAGTAGGTCAAAGTGATTGGTGCTACATTGTCTATTCATTGTCTGCTTAGTTCTATGTTGTAAAGATTGTTTATTTCTTGATCTCCTCAGTTGTATGTCTCTAAACTTAGTTTGAAAATTTACAATCTTATGACCAAAATTAGAACATTAAAAATAGTAACCATGGAAGAAATGTTGGTACTTGAAGGATGGCCTTATTCTTGGCATTTGTTGCTCCATATTCTAATATCTTTGTTTTTTTTTCAGGGATCATATTGTCTTTATTATCTTTTGGTGACAAAGTACTCTCATGGTCTGATTGTATGCTGACTTGGAACTTGATCATCTTTACTGGCTCTTTTCTTTTTGGTAGTTTTCTACTTGAACCATTTACATAAACTAAGCCAATCTTCAACAAAGGAGATATCTGTTTTCTCAGAATGTCGTTTAGTTCTACGGTGGCTTTAATACTTGGAATATTTTGGAGATACAATTTTTTAAACTTCTCCATCTATTTTTTGGTTTTTACTACCTCTTCTTCCAAGGCTTCACATCTTTCCTTGTTTTATGATAACTATTGTTTCATAATGTCCTCTATTTTCTTTTCCTCTTCTAATTCCACTTTTAGCAGGGAAAAGTCTTCATCGGGTTCTTTATTGTCTTTCTCGAACTGTATCAACAATTGTTTTTTCTTTTTCTTCTTAGATCTGAGTCTAGCAATTTCTTCTAGAGCACTAATCAGTTCTCCTTCCAGGTCATCCACAGCTTCTTCATTGTAAACATCACTTCATGTGCTTTTATTATCATAATCCTCTTTGTCCATAAGCATAAATTCATTAATATTATCTTCATAGGAAGAGTCACTATCTGTGTCTTCTGAAGAGTCATCATTGTTTACAAAAAACCTTTTCTTTTTACCAAATCTCTTGGGTTTGTACTTCTTTTCACCTTCAGAATTTTGATCCTGTTTCTTGTGTGGACACTTAGATGCAAAGTGACCTATATTTCCATAGTTAAAATATTTAAAGGGCAATTTGCCTTGGTACTTGCATGATCCTTTTCTTTAGTTTTCTCACAAATTTTTCTTCAATTTCATCATTCTCAGAATCCTCATTATTATATTCTTTAACTGATGCTTCTCTAGATGTAGATTTATCTTTAACTATCCTCATTTCATATGTTGTCAATGTTCCTAGAAGTTGATCAAAAGCCAAAGATTTTAGATCATTAATTTCTTCTATAGCAGAAACCTTTGGGTTGAACCTATCTGGCAGAGATCTCAAATTTTATTGAACTAAAGAGGCTTCCTTAATTTTTTCACCAAGTGATTTCATGGCATTTACTAGTTCTTCAAATCTCAGAAAGTACTCCCCAACAGTTTTATCCTCTTTCATCTTTATTTGTTCAAACTGTAATCTATAGGTTTGAATCTTAGCGTCCTTTACTTTCTCATTACCTTCATAACTGATAATGAGTTTGTCCCACATTTCTTTGGCAGTTTCTAAGTGCATAACTTTTACAAATTCTGCTTCTGCAAGCACAATCAGAATAACATTCATAGCCTTAGCGTTGAAACCTAATTCTAGCTTGTCATCCTTATTAGCTAGCAAAATCGACTTTACATAACCAGTCTCTACCAGATCCCAGACATCTACACCTAAAGCCATTATGTAGGTTCTCATCCTAACTTTCCAGAAGCCAAAGTTTGTTCCATTGAACAGGGGGGCCTTATTGGTTGAAGTTCCTTCATGGCTAGTCATGTTTAAGCTCTAGGATCTACCCTTAGATAAAATGAACCTTCTATGATACCAATTGTTGGACAACTGATAGGGGGGTGAATCAACTGTTACTGTGCTTAAACAATTATGCCCATTTTAAAATTTTTACAGAACACTTCAACGATGATCATAATGATGCAGGGAATTAAGAAATAGAATATTAAACATCAATCACACACATGAAACATACAGAGAAAGATATTTCCTGAGGAAACCCATAAAGGGAAAAACCTCTTCTTATTGATATGATAAGTAATCTTTATTTTCTTTACATTATCATTCTTATGATATCCAAATCCTCTTGAGGCTACAACCTCTGTTTTACAAGCTGTGACTTGCTGAGAGCACCAAATCTCTAGTTTCTCTAGCACCCACTAGAAGGAAGCACCAACTCCCTGGTTTCTCTAGCACCCACTAGAAGGAAGCACCGGCTCCCTGAGTGTTCCAGCACCAACTTCCAGTTACACAGGCACCAACTTATATAACAGAGAAAAATAGTTCTCCCTTTCACCACCGTGCCACCCTAGTTTTTCTGGCTGCAAACAGATGGAAGCTACAACTCCCTATGTTCAAGCACCCACTTGAAACTTCAGGGGACAACAATCCTCCCTAGCACCTCCCTACCACCCTGAAATATAAATCTTTTCTTGATTAAAGTTATTACAGTGATACATGATTTATCAATGGATTACTAGTCTCATCATTGTTCTGTTACACTGCTTTGCTCTACTTGCATCAGTGTCTTCCTGCTTGAATCCCCTTGCACTTTCTGTTCTTCTGTGTTTTATACTCTATGCAACATTTCCATTTTATGCACTACACCTCTTCTGTGCACTTCAGCTCCTGCGCATAGCATACTTCTACCCGCATGAATAACTCTCCATAGTAGAAACCCTCTCTTCTATGTTCTACGTATATTTATCATCTCTAGTCCTCTACCAGATCATCCAACAACTCATCGTCTTCTTTGGCAGTTATACTAAGTCTCTTCATCATCAGTGGCTTATCCTGAGATTCTCTTCCTTCTCTGGTAGTGTGACTCTTCATCTTCTCTGTCACAATCGAGCTTATCCTCTTTGTTCCTGTTACAGACTTTGACACTTTTCCATTTGTTAATTGTCTCTATGATCAGTATTCATTCCACTGGCAATTACCTCAAGACTCATCAGCTCCTCTGGAGAGCACCCTAATATTCTTTGAATTCTCTGGCAGATGCAAAAAGTCATTTTCTGCAGTTACAGTGAGTTCGTCTCGGAAGTTACATCCAGTCAATTATGGATTCTTTGGCTTCTAAGCCCCTTCCTTCACGTGACCTTTGGCGATGACCATATGCCTATTTTAAAGGTGCTTCCCGAGCTCTGTTTAGTGAGCGCTATCTCATTTTAATGATATGACCTTGGGCTATGAGCTTCACATGATCATGTGATTGTAGGTGCATCCATAGGCGGTTTGAGGGTAACCCGCTTTTCGCCCTGCAATTCACTACATGCCTCCACACGTCCTTTCTCCAAAACTGTGGTTTCAATTGCAGCATGCTCATAAAAAATTAAGACCCGAGCATGTTCTGGCCCCATAATGGAGCACAACCGTCAATATCGTGATCTTGATGGTGCTTCTGAATGGACGATTCAAATCTGTCCTCTCAAATCTGCAGATCAGATCTGACCTTCCTACATCAACGAATGAGATTTAATTCATGTTCCAGGCTCCAGGAGTTTCAAATCTCAAACCCTATTGCTGTTGACTGGATATCTTTCGAAATGGAAGATCTGTTGACATCTGTCCCCCTGAATCTACAATCAGGATTTCCTTCATGAGTCCGAAATTCAGGCCTTTCAATTCTCAAACTCTCGCTTCTTCTGTATGACAATCTCCCAGAGTTGATGATCTACAGACACCTGTCTCCCTGATTATACGATCAGGATCTCCTCCAGGAGTCTGACCTTCGGGAATTTCAATTCTTAAACTTTGCTTTCTCCTGGAGCATTTCACTCAGATTCCATGATCATACGACGCGTGTCCCTTTAATCCAATGACTATCCTCTGCTCCGGGAATTTGGCCTTTGGAAATCTCAAACCTTTCTCCTTCGCATTTTACCAGAGCAATTTCATTTGGAGTTCACGATCCATTCACATGTACCCTCCTACATGATCGATGATCATAAGTGACTTTGGCACTTCAAGACTTTAGGCTAATCGTTGCTAGTAAAAATCTCGAAGTAAAAATCTTGGAGTGACATCACTTGCATATGTCACTTGATGATGTGTCCTGAGCCTAGTAGCTGCCACGTGTCACTCAGATTTGTTATTTGCACATACCTGAAGTGATGAATCAACTTGACACTTGTCATTGTCTGATTGCACCATGTGCTCTTGCTGATGTGGTCTGCCACATTTCCATCCTAACGTGGTCTACCACATGTCCTTGAGGATGAGATTTGCTGACGTAGATCTTCCAGATCTAACGGTCATTTTCTGATCTCCATATCTGAATGTCATTATTCATTTCCAATTTCTGGCCTTCAAGTTTTTCAAATCTCAAAATTTTCGGAGCGTAACCTCCTCGCATATTTATATCCTAAGTGACTGTTGTTTGTTCGATCAGGATCTTAGATCAACATTTTGATTTGTTCTGCGATGCATCTTTGCTGTGGATTAGATCCAATGACTCTCCATTTTTCTTATCCTGTCCTTCCACTAAAAAACGATCCGATGTTCTTCGAATTTTCTCTAGATCCGATGGACCATATTCATTTTGAATTTCGGGCTTCGGGAAATTCAAATTTTAAGTTTCCAATTCTTTCGAAGTGATATTCCCTAAACGATAACCTCTTCACAACTCCACTGGATCTAATGATCACTGGTCGTTTGTGTTCAGATCCAATGGATGGGATCTGTTCCTCTCTTGTGCACTCGTTCCACCTGTTTGGACTCTAATCTAATGGTCCAAATTCTTCATAGTGTTCGATCCAATGACCACTTGATCCAACGACACTTGATCCTTTGATCAAGTGTCAAAGGCCTCGACCTTTGATCCTTCTGTGAGTCCTAATGACTTGGACCTCGTCTGCAATTCTAGAAACTGCTAACTCTTCTGAGCTTATGATTTTCCTATTTTCCATCGATGTTGTTGTTCTTGCCATCAATGACAAGAACACTGTTCTTGTAAACATGCCAACAAGTATTCCAACCTTTCTCTATTTTCTTTATGCTAGTTTGGAGCCTGGTTATATTCTTGATTCAAAGGTCTTGTTTCAACCATGTTTGGATCCCATTTTCTAACAGTGGGTGTGGGGGGGATTTCAAACCCACATTTTTCACCAAGGGAGGCGATGAAATTCATTAGATCCCTCCTAGTGGGGTTTTGGGTGCAGTGTCCTGGTTAAGTAAGAAGCAATCCTTAGTATCCTTTTCTATGGAAGAAGAAAAATATATTGCAAAAACAAAATGTGATACTCAGGTCCTGTGGATGAAGAAAACCTTACAAAGCATACAAGTAAAATATGATGAGCCTATTTCAATATTTTGTGACAATACCAATCCTATAAATATATCCAAAAATATAGTGATGCATTCCAATACCAAGCATATTCCAATCAAGTTCCACTTTCTACAGGAACAAGTCACAAAAAAAATATCAAGTTGGAGTACATTGGGACAAAATAACATATTGCAGATATTTTCACCAAACCTGTCCCAAGGGAGAACTTTGAGTATCTTAGACAAGAACCGTGAGTAGTTTATGCCCCATGGTGATCTACATAGTATCTTTCTAAGAAGACAAGGGGAGAGAAATCACCAGGGGGAGTTACCCTTTGCAATTATTGTCAAAGGGGGAGAGAAAGAAGAAAAGTAGGAAATAAAGATCAAAAGCATACAAATAGGGAGAAAAATGATCACAAGGGGAGTATGAGTGTTGCCATCAATGCCAAAGGGGGCGATTGTTGGAAAATTGGTTGTCATTGATATCAATCCTAGAAGAAGTCCAGAAGACTCTAGAAGTAATGGGTGTATTTGAAGAAGTCTCCAAATTGGTCCCCTTATGGCGTAGCTTTAAGCATGGTCCTCAGGGGAATATGCTTTGAAGAAGTCTATAAGAAACCCTGAGAATAGGGTTAGGTAGCCCCATAGGTGTGGTAATGAACCCTAAAGTTGATTGAATAAAAATAGGGTGAAGGAAACCGCAAATGGATGAAAAAATCTCATAGATGGATGGTCTCATCATGTTATTTCCAATAGTAAGTGGTATGCTACATAGTTCCTCATGATTGATATGTTATACCCTCTTAAATATGAATCCCCGAAGTATGTTTAAAAATACCCTAAATGGTTGCAACAAGAAGTTACAAGTCGACCACAAAATTAATTAAAGGAGAAAAGTTGTTTCAAACAAGAAGTTATAGGTTGACTCAAAGTTAAGTAAAGGAGGTACTTGAAAAAGTATAAATACACATCAATAACCTCTCATTTGTTCACCCAAGAAAGTATGTGATCTCTTAAAAAAGAAGAAGTAGCGGAGGAGTGTGAAGGAGGCAAGTTTAGGAGCCCCAAATTGGAGAAGGTTTTTTTTAAACCCTAATTGAGAAGGCCCCCATGGGTCGTTATTGGGTGTCCCGAGAGGTTCGTGCTTGTTGTTCTAGTATCATCACGAAAGGCCCCACCTATTTCTTGTTTTTGTCCCATGAGGCTAAGGAAATATTTTAGAAATATTTTCTTCTTGATGATGAATTTGAGGAAGGTACGAATATATGATACCTCATGCACTAGGTTGTTTTCATGATGAAAGGTATGTTATTCCATATATTTTCAGGCTTGTATCTTGGAGGTTACGGAATATGCTTGAGGCATATATAATTGGCACATGGTTGAGGTACATCTGGGATATTGTTGAAGATGATTAAGGCACATTTTGGGTATGATTTGAGGCATGGTATATTCTTTGAGGAACATCTTGGATTTATTGGCACATGGTTTGATGTATATCATGGTTATTTTGAGCAAATGATTTGGAGGACATTCCTGTAAATATTAGCATTAATTTTATGTGGTTGTATCAGATTTAATGATGATGAAATATCAGTATCAATGACAGAAATAATAACATGTTGATTCTCTTATGTATATTCAAGGTAGGAAGGAAGGGGTACGCAAAGGGAGTTGTAGCATCCTTTAGGTTGGAGCCTGTAAACTAGGGGTTTGGAGCCTCCTTCCAGTTGGAGCTAGAGAATCTAGGGAGTTTTAGCTTCATTAAGGTTGGAGCCTATAAATCTAGGGGTTGATTCGACCTTCCATTTGGTTTTGGAAAATTTTGGAAGTTTGTGCTTCTTATGAATGTAATCTTCTTCTATATAAGGAATTATTTTGTGGTTTTATCCCATCTGGGTTTCAACGTAAAATTCTTATGTAATATGTATTTGTGATTATATGTTTATGCTATCTTGAATGAAATTATAAGTGATAAATTGTTGATATCTTAACTACTTTAGATAAATTGTGGTAAAAAGTGTCTAATACTGATTCACCCACCTCTCAGTATTAGTGAATAATCCAACAACCTAAGCTTTCTAAATATCTATCTTATATCTTTCTCATACAATATTAAAACTCTCCCTTTACTCAAAATTCCCAACACTTTACATATACACATGCAGCCCCCATATATTTCGTGGAGAGTGGAAATCATAATTAAGTTGCCATCTCATCCATAACCTAGACCATGATCAGTTGGGTTGTTACACAATTAGTTACAATGACTCTTGAATATATTTTCATATCTGACCTACATGTAGTTTCTCTAAGTTCTCATCATGGTATAAAATAGGTTGGCATGCGTAGTGAATCCTTGGTTGGTGCAAACTATGAAATTTGGTGCCACTCCATTCATATGTTCCAGTCTCTGCACATTACTGATTTGTGGCACATGTGCAATCCTCCAACCTTAGGATCCAATAGATCACCCAGATGATTAGTTGGCTTGTCCTCGAGCCAACAACATTATTTATGGCATGAAAGACGAGGGTGATGGAACTATTGTAATTTGTTCATGGGAAAATTCCTTGAAGTGATTGTCAACATCGTCAAAACATTCTTACAACCGGTGTTTCAGCTTGAAGACATCCTCAACATATGTTGGTGTTGTTAGCAATCAAATAATTCATTCTAAAATTTGTTTTGATATCATATCATAAGATGATAATAAGGTAAAGATTTATTTATAAATCTTTACCTTAAAGTATATAAAGTATATACGATTGGCTTTAAATCTTATTACCAAATGAAAAAATTATGTGGAATATCAAAATATACCAAGAACAAAATTTTATCTTTCACCACCTAAATGACTTTTTCACATTGTAGTAAGTCGGTGAAAGTCTCCCTTTTCACCGGCTAAATGACTGTTTTCACAGTGTAGTGAGCTGGTGAAAGTGCAGGTTTTTCAGCTGATAAACTTCCTTGGGAAAAATCAATTTTTTGAGAAGTGGAGAGTCTTTTTTACACGCTCAAATAGTTTCTTGACAACTAGACATCCTAGTATTTCCAATGGTACTTTCAGATATTCATTTAGAGCTTAGGAAGGCACTCAAATGTTCCCCACAAGATGAGGCATCATTTTCATAAATTTTCCAAAATGTATTATTTTGGTCAAAAGGTCAAATTCGACTTGGTTCAGTTTATTAAGGAGAAAATTATGATGACTAATCATATATATTATAAAATATCATCCATGAGTGTAGGTGGCACTTCATTTGATCAATAGAAATATTCTAGAGATCAAATCCTAAAATGTAGGAATATGACTAGATTTGGAAATCTAGATTTTCCTGTTTTAGTCACCTTCTTGGGAGATAGAATCTGATTATCTAGAAGAGTATTTTTCGAAACCAAAGGAGGTTTTTCATAATCACGGGAATCTCTTCAATAAAATCTCTCATTTTTCCAAGATCTATTGTGATTTGTGAAATATAGGTCAATCTTTGAGCACCATATTTTCAGAAATTAAATACTCTGTTTTTCTTGTTTTAGTCACTGCCTTTAAGGATAGATTATGATGAGTTGGAATACTATTTTTAGAAATTGAAGGAGGTTTTTCATAAGAACATACTTCTCTTCAATAAAATCTCTCAGTTTCCTAAGATATATTGTGATTTGGAGGATATAGGTGAATCTTGGAGCAACATTTTTCCAGAAATTTCTATCTTTTCCATCCACCTCACAATTTTGAATTGAGATAAGAAAAGAGGATATCAAATCCATCTTTTGAGGATGTTGAAAATAATTTGTAAAGCTTATTTAAGCTCATAGATGTAAGAGGCAAGGGGGGTTCAATTTTGGATACTGGAACTATACCTTTGTAACATACTTTTCATATGATAATACAGATCACAAGTTTCTCTCTCTATTAATGTCAGATTTCCACCCTTCTTCTATACTCTTATTCAAGTTGTTTTAACTGAAAAATGACTGTCATCTCATTAGTTAGTTCATAACTTGATTAATAGTTTCTTACATTTTTTATTAAACCCATCATTGTGTATCTAGTTTATAAGCACTATCTTCCTCACCCACTTAAAACTATTATCTGATTATTGATCCTTGAGGGCATTGGTTTATTTGATTATTCATTTTGACTGTCTGGATACCATATTGTAGTTGAGTTATCCCATTGATCCACACATACAAAAACACAAAAATAAGTTTACTTTAATTTAGCAAACATCTTTGACTTACAACCTCAATGAGTTTCTTGGAGCGATAACAAATTGGCGTCGTTGTCGAGGAAAGGAGATTGAAGCTCATCTTCCTTGGGACACGACACGGATCTAGCTTTGATGATAGAAAAAGCCCGAACATTCTCTTGGTTGTAATCATCTATCTGGCGACTCCATGAAAGATAGATTGAGTGGCGGCTCCACAATATTCAGATGTCAAAAGCATTTGCTGCTCTTTTGTCTCGGAGGTTTTCATCTTTGGACTTCTCTTCAGTTTCTGGTTTCCCACATCTAGTACCTCATATGTCAGAATGGGGAGATTTTCTACCTGTCTTCAAAGAGGAGAAAGAAGATAATCCAGCAGAACACCTCAAAAAGTTTCATGAGTGCATGGATCTACTAGATCTACAACATGAAGATGTTCATGCATTCGTTGTATGGTGATGCACGTCAGTGGTATTTATCTTTACCTCCTTCCAGCATTTCATCATTGAAGGATTTTCACAAAGTGTTCAATGAGCACTGCAAAAGGTTCTTTTCAGATAAGTTTTTATTTGATAATTGTTGTGTAGAATATGAATTACACAATGGAGTTGAATATGTAAATAGAGAAGGACCTCACTCTCATCATCTACATCATCTCTCTAATGATCTTCATGATGATATATTTTCACACAAAAATGAATTAGATAGAAATAATGAAAGAGTTCAGGTCTTTCCTATTACCATTATTTCCGATCTTCACAAATCTGAAGAATTGATGTCTTTAACTACACATGGAGAAGATCAGTTTAATATTGGTCAAATATCTATTGAAATAAATGAGGCTAGCCCACAATTTTCATATCTACAGACCAAGGAAAATGATAGTAACCACGAGGAACAAGAATTTCAGAAAACATATAATCTCCAAGAAAGACAACAAGAGGATTATATTTCTCCTTATGTACCTTTTATTTTAAATTTTGATGAAAGGGATGAAGATGATGAGCAAATTTTTTGTAATAACTTGGGATCTGCAACAGATTCTAAGGACAACTCTCATCTTTCTGATTTGCAGACTAAGGTAGATTTAAACAGTTATGAGGAGGAAGGTGAGGAGCAAAAAGTTTTAGATCAGCAGTTGAGCTTGTTTTTTTGTTTGACAAAGGAAGAACAGTCCACATTTAACATTAACATCAGTGAAGAAAAACAACAACAACTTTTCTTTCAGTTGGAACAGCAGCAAAGGGAGCTATTTCTTTATGTCTTTATTGACCCTATTGCTGACTATTTGGAGTTTATGAGTAGCATAAATGTCAAGATATTTTTTTTAGATCATGGTTGGTTCTGCCATGTTTTCAAACTATATTTCTGCATGCTATGGTTTCCTTTCTTTTTCGGATTCAGATCAAAGAGGTTACCAGTAAAGCAATTTCTTTCTTGGCTACATTGGAGATTTAATTTTACTTGATCAGCTTGCCCCTACTGATTATAAGTAGGAGTAGGTGTGAGAATAATATCCTCATACGAGCATCTAGATCATGTTCAGTTGTTGATTTCTGAAATAAACAGGTAGGCTACAACAAACTACAGACAATTTTCAGTTTAGCAGAGGAATAGGTGAAAAAAACCAAATGTTATCTCCCAAAATGAATCAGTCAGTTTGTCTCATTTTTTGGTGACGGCATGGTCATAAATAGGGTTCCATACATTTTTTAGAAATTCAAATGTCGAAGTATAGGCTATAATTTGTTATTTCCTATTGTTATTTCTCAATAATATTGATTGTCAAAGGTCTTTTCAAAACATTCGAAGAAAATCTTTTCAACGGCTAACATCTGTTTTGAAGCTGAAGTTAGCCAGTGAAAGTTCAAGGTTTCAACGGCTAAATGGCACTCTTAGCAACAAGCGAGTTGTTGAAAGTGTTGATATGGGTTTTTTCTCCAACCTCTTTAGAAACCCGAAAGGGGCATGTTGTACACATGTCATGTGATCACAATGGCAAATTTAATGGAGGCAAAGGAGCGATTACACCTTTTCACCACATCTTAGTGGAATATCATGATATATTTGATCATGTATTTCATGTGGTAGACCGAGGACAGGTCAAAGAAGTGATGAATGCTTGATCATCATTACATCCGGATAATAAAGTACTAGATCTTTGTCGGCATCAAACCAAAGGCATCATTCCTTTTTCAATTCATGGTGTTTAAAAATTCTATTTATGGGGTTTCATCTATCAATTGATTATACAGGATTGTTTTCACCAGTGCCAACACTTTCCTCATTTAGAAAGTTATCTGTCTCAGCCATGTACAGATCAACCTGTGATTATTGCATGATGGGAAGAATGCGAGGAGGACCACCTCTGCGAAATGAATTAGACAACAATGAAGATCGAAATTCCAGATTAGAATTTGTAGCAGATACTAAGAGAAACCCTTAGTTTTTGATTTGCAAACACAGGAAGATTGCAACAAATATAGAGAGAAAGATGATGAGATGAAAAGTCCAGATCAGTAGTTCATCATGCTTTCTTCTCAGACAGAGATTAAGTAGTCTGTATTTAGCATGGAGATCTCTGAGGGAAACAAGCAACTTGATTATTTTCAGTTGATTGATTTAATGAATAAACAAGCAGGTTACAGGCAGGTTACAAATTTGCTACAAGTTTTTAGATGATAAATTGTAAAGGCTAAATAACTCGATGCCCAATAATAAAGGCACAAGGTCTGCCAGGTCTTGGAAACCTCACAAGGAGGTCTCCATCCCAGTTGGAGCTAGATGTTAGCGATCAAATAATTCATTCTAAAATTTGTTTTGATATCATATCATAAGATGATAATAAGGTAAAGATTTATTTATAAATCCTTAAGTTTTAAAGTATATAAGATTGGCTTTAAATCTTATTACCCAATGAGAAAATGATGTGGCATCTCAAAATATACCAAGAAGCAAATTTTATCTTTCACCAGCTAAATGAATTTTTCACAGTGTAGTAAGCCGGTGAAAGTCTCCCTTTTCACCGGCTAAATGACTGTTTTCACAGTGTAGTGAGCTGGTGAAAGTGCAGGTTTTTCAGCTGATAAACTGCCTCGGGAAAAATCAATTTGCTGAGCCATGGAGAGTCTGTTTTACACACTCAAATAGTTTATTGAAAATTATACATCCTAATATTTCTAATGGTACTTTCATATCTTCATTTAGAGCTCAGGAAGGCAGTCAAAAGTTCCCCACAAGATGAGGCATCATTTTCATAAATTTTCCAAAATGTATTATTTTGGTCAAAAGGTCAAATTTGACTTGGTTGAGTTTATTAAGGAGAATTTGATGATGAATAGTCATATATATTATCAAATCTCATCCATGAGTTCAGGTGGCACTTCATTTGATCAATAGAAATATTCTAGAGATCAAATCCTAAAATGTAGGAATATGACTAGATTTGGAAATCTAGATTTTCTTGTTTTAGTCACCTTATTGGGAGACAAATTCTGATCATCTAGAAGAGTATTTTTCAAAACCAAAGGAGGTTTTTCATAAGAATGATCAGATATTCAATAACCTCTCTCCTTTTTCCAAGATCTATTGTGATTTGTGAAATATAGGTCAATCTTTGAGCATCATATTTCCAGAAATTAAATACTCAGTTTTTCCTGTTTTAGTCACTGTCTTTAAGGATAGATTCTTGGACAGATTTTGATGAGTTGGAATACTATTTTTAGAAACTGAAGAAGGTTTTTATAATAATAGACTTCTATTCAATAACCTCTCTTAGTTTCCCAAGATATACTGTTATTTGGAGGATATAGGTGAATATTGAGCAAGATTTTTCCAGAAATTTCTATCTTTTCCAACCACCTCACAATTTCGAATTTGAGATAAGAAAAGAGGATATTAGATCCATATTTTGAGGATCTTGAAAATAATTTGTAAAGATTATTTAAGATCATATATGTAAGAGGAAAGGGGGGTTCGATTTTGGATACAGGAACTATACCTTTGTAACAGACTTTTCATATGATAATACAAATCACAAGTTTCTCTCTCTATTAATGTCAAGTTTCCACCCTTCTTCTGTACTCTTATTCAAGTTGTTTTAACTGAAAAATGACCGTCATCTCATTAGTTAGTTCATAAATTGATTAATAGTTTCTTACATTGTTTATTAAACTCATCATTGTGTATCTGGTTTATAAGAACTATCTTCTTCACCCACTTAAAGCTATTATTTGATTATTGATCCTTGAGGGCATTGGTTTATTTGATTATTCATTTTGACTGTCTAGATACCATATTGCAGTTGAGTTATCCTATTGAGCCACACATACAAAAACACAAAAACAAGTTTACTTTAAGTTACCAAGCATCTTTGACTTACAACCTCAAAGAGTTTCTTGGAGTGATAACATGTGTGGTCATTGGAGAGTGGAGGTTGATATACTCCATATTTTTTGCAAGTGGGGATGTTGCTACTTATGTCACCACCAATTTGTTGCAATATAGTTGGGATTTATCAGATGCATCTAGTGTGGTATCTGAGATCCTTTTGTTTTAGTGCATGCTATTGTAATCTTCCAAAGTTTGTTGGAAATTGAATTTATGGATTCTTGTTGTTCAATAGGGAGGTAGAGAGGACAATGCTTGTTTTTTATTCTTGATCTAAGCTTCATTTGATTGGATTTGATCATCAATAGTGTGGAATTTGGGTGCATTCTTGAGGTGTGTCTAGGGATTGAAGATATATTCAACCACCCCTATAAATTTCGTGATACATTCTTTCCCCCATTTCAGTTTCTCTTCCACCATCCCTATTCTCTGCTTCAAATCCTAACTTTCTATTGGAGGGTGCTTGAAATTTTTTTGGAGCTCGAGGTTATGCATTTACAAATACTAGAATATCTCCTTCACTTTGTGAATCTTTCACAATGAGGGAAGGTTTGAAGAATCATATGTTGTGTGGGGGACTTGTGCATAAGCCTCCTCAACTACGATGATGAAGGATGTGTGTGTAGTGACTTCCACTATGTGTAGTGAATTGATCTCTTGGTGCATAGATTCAACCTCTTGACAAACCCATATTTCTTTTTTATTCCCATCCTAGGTGTATTTGTGTGAAAAAATTCTTGATCATGTTGTTTTCACAATTGTTCCTAATATTGGTTGAGTACCCAATGTATATCCCCCGTTTCAGTCATAATTACAACCATATAATTTTGTAGGTGTTGCAAAGGAACCTGTGCCAATTCTAGCTCAACATTGGAGGAGTCAACAATCCTGACTAACAATGGATTGAAATGCAACACTCTTCTCTAGGTACTGCTACATGATGATGGGGAGTGAGAGTTTCTTTATGTCACCTAGTGTGCTTGATATGGGGACTCAGTTGATGGAATAATTGCCAATATTTGACACATTTTGTCAAATTTGTTTGTTAACTATTTTTTCATGATCTGTTGCATGACCAGTTTCCCCTTGATCGCATTGACAATAATTGAGATGGGTGTGACAATATCAACTGCTACCTGTGCTAGGGTGCTAGTATTTGGCCCTCTACCATTTCATTGATTGGGTGCCACTATGTTCTTTAGAAGATGTGAGGGGACCTCCTCCTTGATGGGTGTAGGGTGGATTTGTGGTAGGGGAGTTGATGTGTGTGCTTGGTTTTTGATATCCGGGCATGAACCTAGGTTGATCGGTGTTTTAGTTTCTTCGGAGGATGAGTCCATGGCACTAGTGTTTGCATCTTTTTTTGCTTGAGCCCATTATATTTATCAGCTTCCCTGTCCATATCATCTTGTGTCCTTTGACCTATGGGTCATTTTCACTTTCTTTGGGATGTATCCTCTTGTTGTTTCTCAACCATTGGTTCCTTGTCCTTTCATTGAGATGCTTCCACCCTTTTTTTGTTCTATCACTTTTTGGTTCATATGTTTATATGCTCAAGCTCCTCATAAGATTTAGGTTTCAGGTGGTAGGGTCATTCTGTGATGCTCTTCATGATATCATCCTTGGTGATACAAAATGGAAACATAACAGTTTTTTCTTTTGTGTCATTGATTGAGTAAACAGATACATTATGACAAGTGCATTCAAAGCATAGATGATTTTAAGGATGGAAATTTATCTCAAACTATAGAAACCTTGGCGAATATTACTAGTCCTTAATATGCAAACTATAAAATGTTTGGTGATAGTTTTGTGAAAACATTCAAATTTCTAAGGAATATATATAGTTTTTATAAAATTTGAGCTATTTCTTAGGTAAAAACAATTATTCTATGAAATTTGCACAAATCATTTTTAGAAATGGAAATTCACGAATAGTTTTTTGGGAAAAAGAATGGAAAAATAGCCCATGGGAGCTATATAGCCCCTAGAATTTTCTATGATTCAAAGTGGAGGTAGTCTTCACACATGTCCATAATACTGCTTGGTATTTGTAGTGTTGTATAAACCACTTGAATGAGCTGGGTGTGCCACTTTTAAAACGATTTGCTAGTCTCTACCTAGTGTTTCCTGTCCTTATTGTATTGTAGTGTGAAGAAATTGGGTGCAGGGAAGGATTGCAAATTGGATGCATCATCCTCATGGCCTAGTGGGGGCTTCCACATAATCATGGTGAGAAATAACATGATCCAACTATAATGAAATTAATTTCCTAAGTTCCATGCCCCTAGGAAATATTAAAAAAATTGGTTCATCAAGTATCTCGCCCAAGCCATCTAGCCTTCTTTGACGCCTCGTTCCGCAACAACAACCATGCCGATTGGACATTCATTCTTGTGGTGCTTGCATAGTAACTTGCAGGAAAGTAGTTGTGTACCGAATCAAATGCATTGGGCATTGATTTATGGAATCACCATCCCTCGGTATCCCCTGTGCGTAACATACTTGGTGTATATCTCCAAGTGGGCTATAGCCTTGGCCTTTAGCAATTTTTATAGGTTCTCTCCCTCCATCAAAATGCTTGAAACTAGGTGCATGAATTATTGTCGATTGTGTATGGTTTTTTGAGCCAGAGGAATCCACCATGCAATTGACTAAGCAAGAATAATATTGTTAAGAACCAAATATCAATATAGCATAGAAAAACCTCAGAAAAGTAATCAACGCCTTGAAAAAAAGATAATTTCATAAAATAATCCTCTTCAAGGGGGAAACCTCCTTTTACCCCACTTAAATGTTCAAGTATAAGATGATTCAAAATGAAAATGTCTCCTTGGTATATATAGGAGACTAGTAGGTATAATTACAACTAATGGCCTAAAGCCGACATAAAAAAAATAACATTACTAATATAATATGCCCCAATTAAGGGGTAATGAGCCAATATTAGGGCTTAACATGCCCCTCCCCTTGAGACAAGTGTTGTTCGCAATGCTTGAGTAATTCTAGATGCTTCTGCATAAAAGACTCATCTTCCCAAGTGGAATCTTCAGTCGGTAGTTTCCTCCATTTAATGAGATACTCTGAAATGGATCTATTCCTTAGATGGCGAATTCTTGTGTCAGTGATGGCTTCAGGCTCCAATATGATTTTTCCTTCCTCATCAAGTTCTAGAAATATAGTTTGAACTAGGATCTTATCGCCTATAACCTTCTTTAAGCATGAAACATGGAAAACTGGGTGTACTCGTGAAGATGTAGGTAGCTCCAATTTGTATGCCATAGTACCAATATTTTGCAACACCTTATAAGGGACATAGTACTTTGGTGATAAT
>CBVK0100097252.1:0-33528 GCA_900067695.1 Picea abies
TGGGTGTATGTAACGACCCTGCTTAAATAAATGTAAAGGATTATTAATTATAATTAAATTGATAATCTGATTGTCCTAAGATGTTAGCTAAACAATAATTGTTTCTTATATAATATTAACTAAATTAATTATCATTAATTATTTGTTCATAATTGTCAATGGTTATTTAATTATTAATCAACTCTTTAATTATGTGATTAAAGAATTAATAGGTTTGATAATTTAATTTATTAAAACTTACGTATATGAGTGGGATAACAAACATTAAATAAAAGGATAAGAAGCATTAAATAAATGGGACAAGACATTAAATAAGAGGATAAGGTAATGAATGTAGGGATAAGGAATTGAATGAAAGGAAGAGTCGGTGAAAGGGGATAAGAGGGAGAGCCTTACGGGGAAGAGATGCATTCTACGGGAGTTGGCCATGGATTTTGGGAGCTGGAAGTATTGCAAAGAGAAGTGAAAATTCATGAGTGAGATTGATACAGTGCACGAGTTGCTGGGGGTTTTGGGCATGGAGGGCTAGGATATCCGTTGATATCCTGGGTCTAGGGAGATACCTAGTCGATAGGGAGGACGATTTTGGGTAGTGTTCTAAAGAAGTGGGAAGGAAGCAAGCGGCGGGCAAATAATAGCATCAAGTTCAGGTAATAATTATGCATTGTTTTGAATCAATTTGTTATTAAATTTTATTATATTGACGAATTTGCATACGAATGAGTTAAATTAGTAAAATTTATTGAATTTTACTACTAAGTAGGTTGTTTAAATTATTCGGCCATTACACCAGCACAAGTTGGCACCCAGGGTACATGACCATGTCACAAGCTGCCACTTGTCTTGATCCATTTTGTAACATGTGGTTACCGGGCACCGAGATTCCTAGCATAAGCTGATCACAAGACTCTGCAACAGGCTATGGCTGATTGACTCCTTTGACCCAGAGAAACGGTGGATATCTAACCACTCTTAGGTCCAATGACCAGGAATTAATGGCGCTACCCCAAGGGTACTCACCTTTGATTGGGCCCACACTTAACACCTCGATGAACCTCCTACTGACATGTGGTATGAAACGTGGTACCCATACCACATGAAATGTGTCACTCATTTTCCTTACAGATCCTTGTCCAAATGTGCCAAATCAATGTGACATGTGACATCTTCATCGAGTGAAACATGACATCTTTACCGAGTGACACGTCATCCTATATGTTGAGCACCTTTTCAACAGAGTATGAACCTTGAGAGATCCTAATCTGAGGGTTACGAGAGGATTAATTAATTTAATCCTGATGATTATGAGATAGTTAATGAGGTTAATCTTGGGGCTATAACTCCCATATTTTATTAAAGTATATATGGTGGGGATCAATCTCCCTTAGATATGACGACTCATATCTATCGTTTCCCATCATAGGGTTGTAAGCCAATGAGGGTCCACCCCCTTACTCACCAACCTACCAGATACTGCCAAGTGTCACCCTTAGGATGCACTGGTTTCCACCCAGGGTAAATGGCCCAATACTCACCTGAGATGTGAGCCAACCTCTTGGTGACACGTAGCTACTGGGCACCAGGCATCAAAATTTTCCCACAAAGTGAATGTTGAGGATGTCTGATGCCCGAGATTAAGAGATGATTAGTTAATCTAATCTCGATAATTATGATGGGATTAGTTGGAATAATCTTAGGAATATTACTCTGTGAGATCTACGACTGAGGTATTGCACTGGTAGATACAATGACTAGTAGGGTTTTCTCACACAACACACGACGTGGTGATGAATCTAGGATTTAAAAACTGAGATCTATTTCCTCATGTGAGTTTTGATGAGGACACGCATCATCATCTAGTGGTATCGAACATCGACCATCAACTCTTTTCATACCTCATGTAGTTGAATACTTCTAGGGATTTGAGGTCCATTTGATCTCACTTGACCTATATCTATAGTTGAAATTCATTTTTCTTTAGATCCTATGACTTAGACTTAGATTACACTTTGTAAGACTTGGACTTGATGAGGACTCTTCATCTTACTCATCTTCGGTCCAAAGATAAAATGTGGACCTATCTGGGTCTACCATGTCACCATAGTGTGTAGGGTCCACTTCCAACCCTAAGGTTTCTATTTGTCACAAAACTCAGGTTAGGGATATCATGGGTCATTGATCACCATCAGGATTAACGATCCCATATTAGCACACACTACTAGCATGCATGGAGAATAATTGGATGAGAAATCTGCACGATGGTTTTTATTAACCCACCTTTGGATGTGTGTAACACACCCACTACGAGGCTAGAAATTTTTTGGCTTTCTTTCCTTTTTAAATTCTAAGGAGCTTGTCATAGACCCTCCTTTCCATTTTAAATCCCTCATATGATCGGCGGCTATGACCATAGGCCTTATCGGAGAAGTGCTTGTCGGCTTTCACGATTCGGGAAATCACGATGCATGTATTTCCTTCTTTTTTTTTCTTTTCCTTCGAAGGGCCGAAACCCAAAATAGATCTAACCACTTAACGAGATTAAAAGCAACTCGGATTAAGCCCTGGTATTCTAACCTTCGGGATTTCATATATCGATATTTTGAGACATGCGATGATAGGAGGTTTTGCACTTAGGTTTCCCGGGAGTTGAAACTCTGAAACCTATATATATATTGCTCCATCTATTTCGGGAGTTCGCAAACTAGATTTTTGGGATATGCGACGACAGGAGAACTTATCGTTAGGTACCCTGGGTGTCGAAACATCGAAACACCATATCTCGTCTGCACTATTATTATTTCGGGGTTTCTCACTTCGGGTTTTCAGGACTAGTGAGTGCAAGAGAAATTTCGGGGTTTCTCACTTCGGGTTTTCAGGACTAGTGAGTGCAAGAGAACTTGCCAATAGGTATCTCTGGTACCAAAACACCGAAACACCCAAGATTATCTGTGCTAAGCCATTTCGACATTTCTCCTTTCAGGACTTTGCATCTAGTGGGTACATAGAACAAAAACTGTCCTTTGGGGTCTCGGGTACTGAAACGCCGAAAACGACGATTCAATTCACACTATGCCATATCAGGATTTTGCAAATCGTGACTTCATGATACAAGAGGACAAAGAGTCACCTTCTTTGATTTCCCGAGTATTGAAAATCCGATACACCCACTCATCATACCTTCTACCAAAATTCGGGGTTTCACGGATCGAAGATTCACGATGTGCGCAGACAGGAGGTCTTGCATCTAGATCTTCTGAGAGCAGAAACTCTGAAATACAAACTCTTAAACCTGCACATCTATTTTGGGATTTAATATGTCAGAATTTCACAGGTCGCAGATTCGGGACTTGCGAGTACAAGGAACTCGCCTCTAGATATCCCGGGTACCAAAACTCCGAGATCTTATATTCTTCTCCATACTATTATCATTTTAGGATTTCGCAAGTTAGGGTTTTGAGACTTGCGAGTACAAGGAAATACTCCCTTGGGTATTCAGGGTTTCGAAACATCGAAAATTCCTAACTCATCCACACGCCGTCATTTTGGGTTTTCATGAATCAGGGTTTCAGGTCTTGCGAGTACAGGAGATCTCGCACTTAGGTACCCCGGGTGCCGAAACTCTAAAAAATCATAACTTACCCATACGCTAGCATTTCGAGATTTCATATGTCGAGATTTCACGAGTCATGAGGACAAGGGTTCTTACCCTCTGATCTCTTGGGTGCCAAAAAGCTGAAGCGCTTACCGACCGCCATGTGTACTCTACAGTTGGATGGTCTAGGTACTCCCATGGGTCTTGGAATCGATGGTCCCGATTTCTTCGCTACTTACGAAGGTTAAAAAGGGGTCGAGGCATTAACGCTTGTGTTCCTTCATCCAATTTAACAATTGTAACAGACCTTAGATCCTCCGAAAGGATCTCATTCATGAATTTAGCAAGAGGAAGGGTATCCTGGGTACCAAACCACCGAAAGGTCCGTAATTCATCCACACAGTGTCATTTCAGGATTTCACGGGTCGAGGTTTTGGGACTCGCGAGTACAAGAGGACTTGCACCTAGATACCCCAGGTACCGAAACTCCGAAATATTGAAGTCTAAGAATACCATTCTCTCTTGTGCTGGGTTTTTCAGACTTATGTCATAAAATCCTCCGACAAATTCTTGGGTAAACTTTTAAAGAGGGTGTCCCTATGGAAAGATCTATCCAGGGCATTACTTGAGATAAAATAAGGAAATAGATTTCCCGAGAACAGACTTGAATATTGAATCCGTTCAAAAGATACATATATACAAATATATATGTAAGTCATATGTGGTCTTTCCAATATAAGCATGCAACCACCATTTCTGATCAAACACCATACAGAAAGTCTTATACGAAAATCATTCATAATTTCACAAACCATGAGCATATATGTCAAAATATTTAAATTCAAGATACAAGATATAACACTTATCAGAAAAACACCAGGTGTGATGCAACTACTGAGAGGGGTGCTTGTTTCCACTCAACCATAGGCTCAACAATTCCGAATGTATTTACCACTAGCCACCCTCGATCTTTGACCACGATGCTATGAGACTGAGTCTTTGTTCGTCAGCAATCGAGAATGAAGGTTACTCTCCTTCTTCTCTGCTATCACTCACTCTGTATTTTGTTCCAGATTTCTTCCGATCTTTCCTACGATCTCCTCCCTCGCGTCCCCCTTCCACACCTTTTACCTACCTTTCTTTTCCAGTGAGGTTGCATGTGGCATGACTATCCCCGTGGTGGTCAGATCTAAGGCCTCCACGGATGGGTGGTTCACCCCCATCCCTCATTAACTCATGAGGAGCCTCTTCACCTACCAACCTGGTGAGTAATTCATTTCAGGGCCAGTGAGCCGCTATTGGTTCTTCGAGCCAGTGAAGACCAAATACGATATTGGTTTCGGTGGAATTTAGTGCCACCATTACAGGTGCCTTCCACCACCTTTCTTTAGCCATCATGGTCTCTTTTTCAGCACATTCCCCTCCCAACAGTCCTGCAACATATATATATATATATATATTATGTTAATTTACATTCTTCGACCTTGTCTACTAAGGTCCATTCAGAATCACACATTCACATCTTTGAGTTTGCCACAGTTCTTGGCCAACATAATTTTTTTTATAGACTGGGGGAAACAGGGTGTTACAATGTGTGAATAGCTAGAGAACACCAACGAGACCCCAATAAGAGGTGAAACCACCTTCAACCCCTTTGTGTAACTAAAGGATGATACTGCTATGGTAAGGTGGTATTCCTCTATGGTTCTTTCCCAAGGTCGCAATATCGGTCACAGGGAAAACAAAGGGTTTAATCCCTAGCCACGATATTTGGCTTAAGTCTCCAATGATAGAGTTTAGCGCTAGATAAGGAAGACGTTAAGGATTAACACCTTAACCATACAAAGAGGATTATTGGTTGGATTATGGAAATCCAGTGATGGTTGAGACGATCATAGGAATTGGGATCTATGCCAAATTACATAGTAAGTGGCACACAGGCACTACGCTTCCTTTCTTAGATTGAAGACAAGCAAAGACTCAACAATGAAATATACATACATATATATCCTATCCAACCAGACAGATTAAAATAAAATATTCGCAAGTCCTTCAATTGAATAGCATGGAAATCCCATAATGTTACCTTAAAAATGGTATGCCAACACAATACATAGAAAATAGTTATCTGAGTTAATTAGAATTGTTGGCAACTAATGAAGAAGGTGCCACTCTCCACCCAAACATAGGAAATGATGTACTATATTCAGTTAAATCCAGTCACCTCCGAGATAGGGTACGATACGGCGATAGGATATCTAGTATCTCAACAAGTTTACCAGGGAAGCCAAGGTTACTATTTTCCCCTCTCAAACTAGAGAATTATTCTTCTCCCTTCTCGATTGATCAGACCCCCAACCATGTGTCTCTCTGTCTCCCTCTCTATCTGTATCCTCCCCCTTACTATCCTCTATCCCCTTTCGTTCCTTCTTCCCCAAGGCTTCATGGGTCATGTTAGAAGCTTATCAATGGGTACTCTGCCCATTCCTCCATTCATTCTTGAAGGAGACTCCCCAACTATCATCTTGACTGGTAATCAAATTTCTAGCGTCGAGGACAGTTCAGGGTCTGCACTGATTTAATTTTAATTGAAGGGTCATTTCAACCAAAAATAGCTTCCCTCTTGCACAATTCCTAACATGGTATCGTAACCTATGAAGGAAATCCATTCAACAATTGTTTCAATATTTCATTTTTGCATTAATTAAACAAATATTTACCTTACATAGTTTTTTAGAGTTCATTTTCTTTCACAATTCACATAACAGATCTATCCATAATCTTGGAAATAATTATAATTATAATTACAAACTAGGGGAAACATGGGTGTTACAATCCTCTCCCCCTTAAAGGAACAACGTCCTCAATGTTCTTTTATCTCAGCAACACATGTCATGCCTTCATCTTTCAATTGTTTTAATAATGTTTTCCCCTTCTTAGTCTAGTCCTTTTCTTGACTCTTGGCCTTTCAGAGCATGGCTGAAATAGTGTCAAACAACATGAAAACTATCACAATTTCATGCATAACCATTTTATTGTTATTCATAATTCAAGGGGAAATTTCACATATAAACTCATTATTTATCTTTGTAGTTCATGGATCATCATCCAAATGGCTATCATTTTTACTTGACTCACTATTTTTCCTTGTCATATTCATTGTGTGCATGATCCCAATCAACAAACGATTTTATTTAAAGATTCCACCAAGTATTTCACATGAGCTATCGAAGTCTCCCCATATTTTATATCACTCACCCTCTAGGCTCAAGCTTAGGTATCCCCTTATCTACTATGCAATCCCTCGGAAGATCCATCTTTCCTGCCAAGGCTTTCTCTCACAAGAATATTTTTAGAGACCTCTCTGAGTCTTACAGTTGAAGCATCCCCTAAGCTTTCTATACCAAGGCCTTCATTTGGCTTTCTCTATCGAAAGTGTCCCTTTGACATGTGTTACAAAAAAACAACATTCTCTATGGAGTTCATGGCTTATCAAAAAATTCTCTTTTCACTATAGTAGCCATTTCCATGTTTTCTTGCTTGACAGATCTTCTGTCTCACATGTATCAAAAGCATACATAAATTTTATGAGATGTCATTATTAATTCAATCAAAACTCTTTTCAAATATTTCACCCACAGATTTCAAATTTCATAGTTCTATTTTCATATATGTTCCATATAGGAACCAAATCCCACAAGTATGAGATATTTTCTTCTTATAACAGTTTGTCCCAATATGCATTGGTATTCCTTATGGTATTACAACATTGACATATCCAAGACCCTTCTTCTTGCAATTCATTCTTCACATAGCCAAAAATAATGTCAGTTTCTTATACACATACATTGCGCTTTAGTGCTAAACTATTTCTTTTTTTCCTTCTTTAGCACCTTCTTTGACTTCTGTTTTGACCCCACAAAATGCTCCCTTTTTTACTTTTGTGCATGCTCTTAAAAACTTAATTATTCAAATTCCCTGTCCAACAAGCCTCGAACACTCACTTGTGGCTCCTCCCGAGACACTTAAGCATATTGTGTTGCACCCTTCCACACCTCCATGAAATTTTGGAGGGTTTCTCTTGTTGTAGTGACTTCCTTCTTTACCTCAACTTGTTTCTCAGAAATCTCCTCTACTACCTGCACAGTTAGGAACAAGAGCTTCTCCTCACTGTC
This sequence comes from Picea abies, assembly GCA_900067695.1. Classification (NCBI taxonomy): domain Eukaryota; kingdom Viridiplantae; phylum Streptophyta; class Pinopsida; order Pinales; family Pinaceae; genus Picea; species Picea abies. The sequence continues at coordinate 7,768 of CBVK0100097252.1, forward strand.
TTGTGTTCCTTTCTTCACCGTGCCTTGCATATCCGCCAATACCTCTATGAACGTGAGTGATTCATCCTGCAAGGGTGCTAATAGCTATGCGGTAATCTTCTACTCTTCCCTTAGTTGTTCTATCTTGTTATATGACTGACAGTTCTCTAGGATGGATACTATTTGCTCAGATGGTGATAGTGTGTTTATATTCCCCATGGCCTTTTACTCCTTCTCATGTGCATTCCTTAACCTTTCCTCAATGACCTTCATCATTGGATCCTTCATCAACTGATCTAGGGGATCAAAATATGCTCAAAAATCAAAGTTCTCAAAATTGATCGAAAATATACTCATTGCATAAATCCCGTCCTCAAAATTCCAACACAACTTGAATAGACTCAAACAGAGTCCATATGGCTGAGATATCGCATTTTTTCCACTTTTCCAAACAGGCAAAAAAAATGTTGACTATACAGTTCGTATAGTCCACATATCAACTCACCATATGATTGACGTGGCAAGGTGATTTGGTATCTTGGTTGGTAGGGACATGGACCAAACAATGGTTGATAAATGTTAGTTACGGGGTGAATAAAAAGGTTCCACATGGCCCAGCTAGGGGCCACCACATGGCACCCTGTCATTGGTTTGTTGGTGTAAAATTTTATAGATTCCGCGGGGGTCGAATTCAGAACCTCTGTGTATGGAAGAGACTTGGCAAAGGCAGAGCTACCATCCCTCCCATGGTTAATCTGGGAAAAGAAATATTTGAACTTACTTTAAAGTTTAATCTGGGCAAAAAAAGGGTTGGGTGATCCGAAATCGGATCCAGAAGCCTGACAGGGCTTGAAAAATGCTCAAAAATGAAAGTGCTCGGAATGCGACGAAACTAGTGACATTGCATCCAACTCGTCTTCCTGATTCCGATGGTATATTTACTTCATCAAACGGGCTCCGTATGGAGAAGATATCGCCTTTTGTCCGAAAAGCCAAACAGGTAAAAAAAAAAAGGGAATGACTGTACAGTCCGTACAGTCCACGTGGCATGCTGACTGTGCAGACCATAAGGTCCATATAGGTGACATGGAAGCTCTAGAATATGACATGTGGTAGCCTTAGATGATGACACGTGGCAGAGAATTGCATGATGATTTGGCGTATGGCTGGACCAATCCGAAGGTGACACGTGTCACCACTGTAAGGGTGACACGTGGCACGGATGACGTCAGCAGCTGATGTGGCAGGCTGACAGGGCAGACACACAGGCGGACATGGGGTAGTACGATATCTAGGTGGTAGGCACATGGGCCAATTGGCATATGACACGCGACATATAGTGGTTGGATGTTGAGGTGCCACGTGGCCCAGTCATGGGTTGCCACTTGGCACCCCGTGATTGGTTTGTTGGTTTATATGTAAAAGTTTATGGGTTTAACAGGAGTCGAACCAACGACCTCCCCTTCGAGTGTGGACTGGTCGGGTCGGGCTAACCACCCACCCTATGGTTAGTTCTTGTTATATGAATGGCATTAAAGTTATATGAATTTGGTTAAAGGTTCGAACGACGGAGAAAAGGGCCGGGGCTTAGCCCCAGCCCTCGATGCCAACACACGACCACCCCATGGAACCAGGAGTACAGAGGTGGTAAAACGGGCAGGTGTATGTGGATAGATCCAGCCCTTGGTCCACGGGTGGATCCCACAGGACCAGGGCTCTACCATATATATAGCGCATGGTTATAACAGTTAGCCACGAGGTTCTATTCATATGCCAAGAGACCAGGAGTTAGCGTTGAAAAGGAGGGGCCACACATGGGCACGTGGCCACATGGCCGTCCAATATGACCAGGAGCGCACTTATTGGGGGGCTGCGCCCATATTATTGTTGCAAAATGGGTTTTATGCCTAAGTTTTGGCTTTTAGTTGTTATTCAACCTATTTTTAGTTGATTTTCTCCATTTTTGGGGGATATTGGGCATTTTTGGAGCCCAAATTTTGGGAGGAAGTTGGAGATGAGAAACCAACTTCAAAAGCTATATAAAATAGGCCTGTTTGAGGCCATGGGGGAGTAGTTAGAGCAGATTTATGCTGAGGAGAAGCCAAGCCAAAGCCATTTTGTTGCAGGGAAGATATTGAGGAGTAGACGCTGTCGGGCCATTTCTGGGAGCACCGGTCATCTGTTTTGTGTTCCGTTTTCTTTGCAGGGTTCTTGAGATCTGGAAAAACATGACCAGATCAGTCTTGTAGCCATTTGGCATTGCAGCGATGTACGTTTGAGCTTTTGAACAGAAATAAAGAAGCCTCCTCCACAAAGACAAAGGCCCAGAGATGTAGGCAAAGTTGTGCCGAACTCCGTTATCAATCTGCGTGTTATGGTTTGTTGTTTATTCTTTCATTTCAGATCTACAAATGTGTATATGGCTGTCATAATTCATCTTCTTTCCTCATTCTTTCACTAAGTTTTCTCAAATGGTTAATTAACGCATGCAAAATTAAAACTCAACCATAGTCATTAAAAGATCCTACGGATCAAGTGGTATCAGAGCTAGTTGATGTTTGGATTTGAGTTTTGCATGTTAACCAGGGAAAAGCTACAGCATGGTGAAGGCTAGCTTATCGTAGAGAATCTATTAATTGGATTGAGAAAAAGAGCTTCTCACAGTGAGAAGATGGCATCATAAGAAGGGATTTCTCAAGATGTGAAAGAATTCCAGAAAACATTCCATGCTATGTCGGAGATGGTGACAGTTTTGTACGAGGATTACCTGGAACGAAAGAGACCAGTTTTGGGTAATTCTTCAAAGGGAAAAAGTGAAGAGGAAGATGACCATCCTCAGATTCCTCCTTCACCTCCATCAACACCTCCTTCTTCTCCTTCTTCTTCCAGTTCAAGTTCTAAATCTAATGAGAAGAAAAATGTTCATAAGAATAAACATGAAATTCCATTGTTAAAACTTGATGTAAAATTTGAGTTGCCCATATATGATGGTGAGGTAAATGTAGAAAAACTTGATAACTAGATCAGGCAGATGGAGGTATACTACAGTGTGGAACAGATCAAGGATGAGGCCACACAAATTAAGTTGACATCTTTGAGACTTGCAGGTACAACTCTCATCTGGTTGCAAAGCAAGCTGCAAAAAGGAACACAACATGTGGGTAATGTATTTCCATCATGGAAGGATTTCATTTCTGCACTTAGGAAACAATTCTATCCTTTGGGTTATAAAGAAAAAGCAATAATTGAATGGCAATCTTTAAAACTAAGAAAAGGACAAACAGTGCAAGAATACACCGATGGATTTAGAAAAATGGCATTAATGTTAGACATTCCTTTGCAAACACAAGAAACCCTTATGAAGTACATAGGAGGTTTGCCTGCGCATATAAGAAACACTGTTTTCATGTTTGGACCCACTAACCTTGATGAGGTTTCTGTTGAAGCTATGTATATTGAAGCAGGGAAAGCAGGTGTGTTAGGGGAATCGTCGTTTTCAAAGAAAGAAGACAAGAGGAAAAGGCATGGAAAGAATACAAATGCAGTGACAAAGAAGAAAGGAAAATCCTCTTGCAAGCATTGCAAGAAAGAGGGACATGATGAGGACAGATGTTGGCAGTTGCATCCAAAGAAGAGGCCAAAGTGGTTCAAGGAAAAGAAGGGAACGTAAATAGTGGCAACGAAATCAAAACCCACAGACTTGGGATCGGATTCAGGTGATGAATCAAAGGTTTCATTAGTTGGTATGACAAGTAAATTTGGTGAAGACATTGATTGTAGAAGCAAGTTGTTTAATATAAGGGTAATCATGCGACACACTAAGATAGACACATTAATCGACAATGGATCTCAATCTAATCTAATCTCAGAAGAATTGGTTAAGAAATTGGGATTAAAAACACAAACTCAACATAAGCCTTACACACTTAAATGGATAAGCAATCATCATCAGATGCACATAACAAAGCAGTGCACAATCAAATTTGCAATTTCATCTAAGTATGTGGACGAAGTAGCATGCGATGTAGTGTCGTTAAGAGAATGTGGAATGGTCTTAGGTAGCCCATATTTATATGATAGTAAGGCAATCTTCTACAGGACAAAGAATCAATATCAATTCACTAAAGCAGGTCATGATTATGTGGTTCATGCTCATCGTGTTAAAGCAAATAAAACACTTCAAACAATGGAACAATTAATGAAGGCAGTGCAAGAAAGCAACAAACCAATAATTGTTTCAAATGAAGTAATTGATCTTAAGCAAGAACAAAACATGGTTGTTGAATGGAAAATCAATCATAAGTTGCTTCAAGATAAGCTAATGTCGTGCAGATATTTCAAGTATATCAGTTCATTTGCAGTCGTCTTTTTGATGCTGTCATTATTAATGCTTTCTACATGGATGATAGTGGCTTCAGTAAGATGTAACATGGTTCAAATAGCTAACAATATACTGTCAGTTGTCATGATTCTGTTACAGTTGATCTTGATGAGACAGGTGCACAGGATAGAGTTCAGAGACAGAGGACAAGCCGGGTGGCCTATCCCGAGCTTGTTGACTGGTCAGTAACCTTTTGGGGACCAAAAGGTCTTTTTGTGGGGAGGTGTGATTTGAAATCGGATCCAGAAGCCTGACAGGGCTTGAAAAATGCTCAAAAATGAAAGTGCTCGGAATGCGACGAAACCAGTGACATTGCATCCGTCTCATCTTCTTGATTTCAGTGGTATATTTACTTCGTCAAATGGGCTCCGTATGGAGAAGATATCACATTCTGTCCGAAAATCCAAACAGGTAAAAAAAAAAGGGAATGACTGTACAGTCCGTACAGTCCACGTGGCATGTTGACTGTGCAGACTGTACGGTTCATACAAGTGATGTGGAAGCTCCAGAAGATGACATGTGGCAGCCTCAGATGATGACACGTGGCAGAGCGTGGCATGATGATTTGGCATATGGCTGGACCAATCTGGAGGTGACACATGTCACCACTGTAAGGGTGACAAGTGGCACAGATGACGTCAGCAGCTAATGTGGCAGGCTGGCAGGGAAGACAAACAGGCTGACAGGTGGCAGTACGGTCACTAGGTGGTAGGTACATGGGCCAATTGGCATTTGACACACAACGTATAGTGGTTGGATGTTGAGGTGCCACGTGGCACCCCGTGATTGGTTTGTTGGTTTATATGTAAAAGTTTATGGGTTTAATGAGAGTCGAACCATCGACCTCCCCTCCGAGTGTGGATTGGCTAGGCCGGGCTAACTGCCCACCCTATGGTTAGTTCTTGTTATATGAATGACATTAAAGTTATATGAATTTGGTTAAAGGTTCGAACGACGGAGAAAAGGGTTGGGGCTTAGCCCCAGCCCTTGGTGCCAACAAACGACCACCCCATGGAACCAGGAGCTTGGAGGTGGTAAAATGGGTGGGTGTATGTGGATAGATCCAGCCCTTGGTCCACGAGCAGATCCCACAGGACCAGGGCTCTACCATACATATAGCACGTGGTTATAACAGTTAGCCATGAGGTTCTATTCATATGCCAAGAGACTAGGAGTTAGCGCCGAAAAGGAGGGGCCACGCATGGGCACATGGGCACATGGCCGTCCAATATGACCAGGAGCGCACTTATTGGGGGGCTGCACCCATATTACTGTTGCAAAATGGGTTTTATGCCTAATTTTTTGCTTTTAGTTGTTATTCAACCTATTTTTAGTTGATTTTCTCCATTTTTGGGGGATATTGGGCATTTTTGGAGCCTAAATTTTGGAAGGAAGTTGGAGATGAGCAACCAACTTCAAAAGATATATAAACCAGGCCTGTTTGAGGCCATGGGGGAGCAGTCAGAGCAGAGTTATGCTGAGGAGAAGCCAAGCCAAAGCCATTTTGTTGCAGGGAAGATATTGAGGAGCAGACGCTGTCGGGCCATTTCTGGGAGCTCCGGTTGTCCGTTTTGCGTGCCGTTTTCTTTGCAGGGTTCTTGAGATTTGGAAAAAAATGACTAGATCAGTCTTGTATCCATTTGGCATTGCAACGATGTACTTTTGAGATTTTGAACAGAAATAAAGAAGCCTCCCCCATAGAGACAAAGGCCCGGAGACGTAGGTAAAGTTGTGCCAAACTCCATTATCAATCTGCGTGTTATGGTTTGCTGTTTATTCTTTCATTTCAGATCTGCAAATGTGTATATGACTGTCATAATTCCTCTTCTTTCCTCATTCTTTCACTAAGTTTTCTCAAATGGTTAATTAACGTATGCAAAATTAAAACTCAACCATAGTCATTAAAAGATCCTACGGATCATTGGGGCTTAGCCCCAACCCTCAGACACTATTACATAACCATTACCACATGACCACGATGTGGACTATCCAATGAATAATCTGGCAGGTGCTTGAATTTGTAGGTTGGTGTTTGGCCACATGGGGCCATGCGACCACAACCTCCACTGGGAAAGGAGCCTATGCTCACTAACGATGCAACATTTTTCTCGAAATTGCATAATTGTGTGCGTGCTGGGTTTTTGGCATGAAAATCGAACGAATCTAGGTTCAGTCACAAAGAGGTGCATTTTGGCGAGCAGGTATAACAAGCTATTGGGGAAAAACTTCCTAGAAGTGTATTTTTTCCATTGTTTGGTCAAACCAGGTTCAGGAAGAGCCCAACTAGGGGTTTTTGGACATTCTGGAGCCATTGAAGCCATCTATTTTTCATTTGATAATTGTAAAGCATTGATTTTGACACTTTGAGCATATAATGAAAATGATCCATTGGAAGCTGGACTGGGAGATGTAGCCCAAGAGAGGGGTGAAATCTTTTATCATTTTGTTGTGTTATGTGCTTACTTTTGATGGATGTTTATGTATGTTTATGTTCCTCATGTTAAGAAAAAAACTCATTAATTTTTTTGTGTTTGCAACTTGATCCAATTTCCTATGTCACATAAATATTTCACTTGCAAATTTATACACACAAACCTTTTTTCATTTTCAGATCAAGTTGGTATCAGAGAAAAGGTTTTTGAAGGTTTGATTGTTTCCAAGTGTTTGTTTTCTGATGCTTACAAGGTTGAAGCTCACAAGAGGACAAATTTTAAGAAGGAGAACTATACATTCACCTCAAGCTTGAAGGAGGAATTCACCATTGTTGTAAGGCCACTCTCTTCTAAAACATCATCTTCTATAGCGAAACAAACTACTATTAAAACACCTCTTCCTCGTAACTCTATTACTACAATACTACTAAGCTCTACAAAAAATATTTTTTCTACAACATTACCCACGACTAGAACAACATCTTTGTGAGACACATACATTCTTTTGGGAAAATTATATTCTTTATTGTTTCTTTAGTTTGCCACACAAACTCCTTTACCTCACTCTTTTCAGTGTAGTATTTTTCTACAAATAATTCTTCTACACTCCCTTAAAAAATTATCCATAAAATTCACTTTACATGTAACATCCCCACTATAATCCCCGATTTAATTAATGCTTATGTAGATATAATGTGTGGTTACAACCAAAGCAATGCAATATACAAATTGTATTTCTATGTTTTAATAATAAAATGTGATGCTAGTTGCTAAGGGGACATGGACAGAGATGGGGGATGAATTAATCCACAAGAGAGGGGAGGATCTAAGAGAATTACTAAAGGAGGTCCAAGGGGGAATTACCATTTATATTGATTCAACCCATTTTCCTAAAATTGCTATTGGTATATGAACCTTCTAATTTCTGATTGAGTGTTCCCAAAGCCAAACATTGAATACAAGTAAGAGGGTGGGTGTGAGAATTCAAATCCCATAGTTATTGGGCACATGGGGGATGAGTATAATCAGCTTGGGGAATTTTATGAGTCAAGAAAGCAATCCAAAGGAGAGGAAATTCGTATGGGTTGGGACAACAATTTTAGACAATCAATGTTTTTGCATGAGGGGAAAGTAGAGAGAAAGAAAGAGATCTTGGAGATGGAACAACCATGGAGGGTGAATTCTAGATCATGCTGGAGAAAATATGGAGTGTTTTGGAGTTGGATATTAAAGAGCTAGGTTTTCAGGCATGAAGAGTGAACTCCTATGTGAGTTGCATTGTAACAACACGTGTTTGTTTTTGTTTGCTGGTAGGTTTCCTAGAAGCAAGTTCCCTTGAGTTCCCAACTGAGAGTGTAACACATCCAAATCCTTAATTACCCTATAAGGAATGGGGTATTAAATTTTAATTTTTCCTTGACCACCTCAAATCCTCTTCAAAGGGACACCATTTCCTTCTGTTTGTCGAGATCTTTCCAATGACTGTAAATTTTTCTCAATTTGAGTTCTAGATCAAAATATATGGCCTCTTAAATTTTTTAAGTCTTCTTCCATAATAGTGCCATGTGGAACCCATGTCATCCTCTAATGTAAACATGGCTTTTGGCATGGAAGCTGCCACATGTTCTTTCACACTCTTGGCCTATCGGGTCCTGGGACCTTGACCAATTTTCCAAATTTTTATATGCCCAAAGGCTCGATCCAACATGATCTGGTGCTCAAGGTATGTGGCCCTGTCAAAAGATGACACTTTTCTGCCAGACATCTATTAGGTGACGTCATTCCACATCCCACCGGGTTACCATAAATTGGTCCACTGAAAGTTCCCATATAAATCTCATCCCTAGATGCCCGATCTGGTATGAGCTGGCACCTTGGACAAGTGGTCCTATCATATTTTTCCATACAAGATTCACCATATTGGGACATGTAACCACCATATCTCAGACTATCAACCCATCAGAGTAAGATCATATCCATTCTAAACTTGAGGCATGATTTGATTGTTGAATTGTCCCTATGACATGTGGCATTGCCATGATCTACCATGCAACATCCCCTCGTGGCCCTATTACCACCTGACACATAGCATCGCCACTACTTGACATGTGGTAATTATAAACCACCAAGGTCCCACCCAAATGTGGCAATTTACCTTGACACGTGGACCAATACTCATGTGACATGTGGCCTCTCACGTGGACTAACATGGGGTACATGTCATTGTTGCACACATGTCTAATCCCATTGAGTGTTGACACTTTTATTTTCTGGTGTTACCTATGTGATATCTCCCGACGTCACATTGGATCGCCAAATTGCTTGGCATCGACCTTAATTGGATCTTTGATAAACCCAACTTATTTGATCTGGAATGAGTTGGAACCTAGGGTAGATGGCCATGTCACAGGCCACCACTTGTCTTGATCCACATTGCAACATGTGGTTACTGGGCACTGGGCTTCTGAGCATAACTAGATCACAAGAGTCTCCGGAAGGCCATGGCCGATTGACTCCATTAACCCACATCAGTGGTGGATATCTAACCACCCTTGGGTCCAACGACCAAGAATTAATGGCACTACCCCAAGGGTACTCACCTTCGATTGGGCCCACACTCAACACCTCGATGAGCCTTGTACTGACATGTGGTATGAAACATGGTACCCATACCACTTGAAATGTGGCACTCATTTTCCTTACAGATCCTTGTCCAAATGAGCCAAATCTACGTGACACGTGACATCTTCATCGAGTGACACGTGGAATATTTACCAAGTGACATGTCATCCCAGATGTCGAGCACCAAAACTTTCCAACGAAGTATGAACCTTGAGAGATCCCGATCTGAGGGTTATGAGAGGATTAATTAATTTAATCTTGATGATTATGAGAGAGTTAGTGGGGTTAATCCTGGGGCTATAAATCCTAGATTTTATTGCAATATCTATGGTGGGCATCAGTCTCCCTTAGATTTGATGACTCATATTTATCATTTCCCATCATATGGTTGTAAGTCAATGAGGGTCCACCCCCTTACTCACTAACCTGCCAGATATTTCCAAGTGTCACCCTTTAGATGCACTAGTTTCCACCCCGGGTATGTGGCTCAATACTCACTTGACACGTGGGAAAACCTTTATGTGACACATAGCTATCGGGCATTAGAATTTTCTTAGGTGGTGAACTTCAAGGATGCCCGACGCTTGAGATTACAATATGATTAGTTAATCTAATCTCGGTAATTATGATGGGATTAGTTGGAATAATATCAGGAATATTACTCAGTGAGATCTAGGACTGAGGTATTGCACTAGTAGATACACTGACTACTAGGGTTTTCTCACACAACCCATGACATAGTGATGAATCTAGGATTTAAAAACTAAGATCTATTTCCTAGGGTGGGTTTTGAGGAGGACACACGTCGTCATCCAGTCGTATCGAACATTGACCATCACCTCTTTTCATACCTCATGTAGCTAAATACTTCCAGGGATATGAGTTCCATTTGATCTCACTTGACCCATATCTACAGTGGAAATTCATTTTCTTTTAGATCCTATGAATTAGACTTAGATTACACATTGTAGGACTTGTACTTGATGAGGACTCTTCATCTTCCTCATCTTCAGTCCAAAGATAATATGTGGACCTATCCAGGTCTGCCACATCACCATAGTGTGTAGGGTCCGCTTCCAACCCTAAGGTTTCTATTTTTCACAAAACTCAGGTTAGAGATATCATGGATCGTTGATCACCATCAGAATCAATGATCCTATATTAGCACACACTACTAGCGTGCATGCAAAATAATATGATGAGAAATCTGCACGATGGTTTTTATTAACCCATCTTTGGATGTGTGAATAGCTCAAGAACACCTGCGAGACCCCAATTAGAGGTTTTGGAAACCACCTTCAACCCCTTTATTTAACTAAAGGATAATACTACTCTGGTAAGGTGGTATTCCTCTATGGTTCTTGCCCAAGGTTGCAACATCGATCACAGGGAAAACAAAGGGTTTAATCCCTAGCCACAATATCTGGATTAAGTCTCCAACCATAAAGGTTAGTGCTAGATAAGGAAGACGTTAAGGATTAATGCCTTAACCATACAAATAGGATTATTGGTTGGATGATGGGAATCCAAGGATGGTTGATGCGATCAGAGGAATTGGGCTCTACGTTGGATTACATAGTAAGTGGAACATAGGCACTACGCTTCCTTTCTCGGATTGAAGACAAGCAAAGAATCAACAAATAAATATACATACATATATATCTTAGCCAACAAGACAGATTAAAAGAAAATATTCACAAGTCCTTCGATGGAATAGCATGAAAATCCCATAATGTTACTCTAAAACTAGTATGCCAACACAATACATAGAAAACACTTATCTGAGTTAATTAGAGTTGTTGGCAACTAATGAAGAAGGTGCCACTCTCCACCCAACCATAGGAAAGGTTTCACTATCTTCAGTTAAATCCAACCACCTCCGAGGTAGGGTATGATGCCACGAGAGGATATCTAGTATCTCAAAAAGTTTACCAGGGAAGCCAAGGTTACTATTTTCCTCTCTCGAACTAAAGTTTTATTCTTCTCCCTTCTCGAATGATCAGACCCCCAACCATGTGTCTCTCTGTCTCCTTCTCTATCTGTATCCTCCCCCTTACTGTTCTCTATCCCCTTTTCATGCCTTCTTCCCCAATGCTTCATGGGTCATGTTAGAAGCTTCTCAATGGGCACTCTGCCCATTCCTCCATTCATTATTGAAGGAGACTCCCCAACTATCAGCTTGACTGGTAATCAAATTTCTAGGGTCGAGGACAGTTCAGTGTCTGCATTGATTTAATTTTGATAGAGTACTTATTGGAAGAGTCATTTCAACAATAAATAGCTTCCCTCTTGCACCATTCCTATCATGGCATTGTAACCTGTGAAGGAAATACCTTCAACAATTGTTTCAATATTTCCTTTTTTCATTAATTAAACAAATATTTACATTGCATAGTTTTTCAAAGTTCATTTTCTTTCACAATTCACATAACATGTCTTTCCATAGTCTTGGAAATAATTATAATTATAATTATAATTACAAGCTAGGGGAAACATGCGTGTTACAATCCTCTCCCCCTTAAAGGAACACCGTCCTCTATGTTCTTTTATCTCAACAACACATGTCATGCCTTCATATTTTAGTTTCTTTAGTAATGTTTTCCCCTTCTTAGTCTAGTCCTTTTCTCGACTCTTGGCCTTTCAGAGCATGCCTGAAACATTTTCAAACAACATGCAAATTATCAGAATTTCATGCATAACCATTTTATTGTTATTCATAATTCAAGGGGAAATTTCAAATATCAACTCATTATTTATCTTTGCAATTCATGGATCATCATCCATATGGCTTTCATTTTGAATCGGATCACTATTTTTCCTTGTCATATTCATTGTGTGCATGATCCCAATAAACAAACAATTTTTTTTTTAAAGACTCCATCGAGTCTTTCACATGAGTTGTCGAAGTCTCCCCATATTTTTGGTCACTCACCCTTCAGGCTCAAGCTTAGGCATCCCCTTCTCTACTATGGAATCCCTCTGGCGATCCATATTTCCTTCCAAGGATTTCTTGCACAAGAATATTTTTAGAGACCTCATTGAGTCTTACAGTTGAAGCATCCATAAGCTTGCTCTACCAAGGTGTTCCTATAGCTTTCTCTACCGAAAGCGTCCCTTCGGCATGTGTTACCAAAACAAAACATTCTCTATGGCGATCATGGATTATCAAAATATTCCCTTTTCACTACAATAGCCATTTCCATATTTCCTTGCGTGAAATCTGTCATTTATCCCTCCAAGAAAGATCTTCCATCGCACATGTATCACAAGCATACATAAATTTTATGAGATGTCATTATTAATTCAATCAAAACTCTTTTCAAATATGTCACCCATAGATTTCAAATTTCATAGTTCTATTTTCATATCTCTTCCATATAGGAACCATATCCCACAAGTATATGATTTTTTCTTCTCATAATAGTTTGTTCCAATAGGAATTGGTCTTCCTTATGGTATTGCAACATTGAAAAATCCAAGACCCTTCTTCTTGCAATTCATTCTTCACCTAGCCAAAAAAAATGTCAGTTTCTTATGCACATACATTTTCATTGTGCATTTTCAATGGCATTACAAACAATTCTTAAACTGTGCATTCTAATAGAAAAATTTCTTTTATCTATTCAACAATAGAAAATATAAAGGAAATGCCATTCCTTACATAGGAACATTTTTATCATATTAAATCCAACCAAATGCAGTTCAAATATAATTACATTTAAACAATGTGCCAATTCCCATGGCCATATTCTTATACAATGCACCCTTGTATTGATTTTATATTACTACATTTTGTGTTAGGCACTTCTTCCATGATGCATTGGGTCTTAGACAACCTCTCACCACATGGATTTTCTATCCACATTCATCATTTTAGTAGGATTGTTCCTCCTTCTTTGAGTTGATCATAGTATTAGTTCATTATTTATGAAACTCAGTTTTTTTTTCTTCATGTAAATTCTTTTAAGCATTCTTTCTTCACCAATAACAAGGGTACCCACACTTATGGCCACCCAATTCCTTTCTTTACCATTGTACACTTTTTTATAGCATTGAAAGATACTTCTTCCACAATGGGTAGTCCTATATTTGCACTCTCTCTCATCACATGCATCTCTTCAATGCATTACATCAACGTGTTTCCTATGAGCAATTTTGTTCCCAATCACTCCTTTATTGGTAAATGTATTCATGCCATATTTTTTCATGAACTCTTCCAAGGATTTTAAACACCCTAAGCTATTAGAGGCTCCCCCCTCGGTCCTCCAGGTTCTTATTTCTTGAATCATACCCTTCTTGGGTATTTTGGTGCCCGATTATAAGATCCTAAGTTAATTTTATTCAACCAAAAGAAACATTTAGATACCAACCCTTTCGGCATCACCTGCATGCAAGTGAAGTCTCACCTGAGGTATCTACTAGGATGCAGGAACCAAGTTTCTATAGGGATGAGGGGATGTGAGTCTATCATCATATCCATTACTATTTATCCACCCTGTGAGAAATATATTTATTCATATCCTTTGATTAGTTAAAAAAATTTGTTGTGCAGAACCCTTATGTCATAGATTGCAACATAAATAACCCATTGTAACATTCATTATTACTGCACATGAATTATATAGTAAACAGATCTATACTAATCATGCATAAAAAAAACATTCACGAACAATCACATCAAAAAAACACATAGAGACATACATTTTAACGTGGTTCACCCAATCCTTGGACTACGTCCAAAGTGGTTGGATTATATATTGATCATCATGCAATAATCACCTCGAGCTCGTGCACTACGCTTACAATAGATACAACATATTATATCCTCAATATATCCTAGTTGTTATGCAGTGCTAACCTCTCTCTCTCTGCAAAATCTCTCCACAACACTAAGCATATCAACACTAAGCATATATTATCAATCATACACACACTAAACTCTTTCTTTTAAGCACCCTAATATCCCTTTTTTAGCAGCATTTTCTTCCCAACCCATTACATATTTATTCATAGAGTTAGGGCTCAACACCCTAATCGTTTATCCCAAAACCCTACCCTGTCCTAGTTGTTTTCCTTCTTTTTCGTCAGCATGTTTCTTTTTCTTCCTTTTCACCTGCATGATTATTTTCCTTCTTTAGAAATGAACCATTTCTTTCTTTCTTTAGCACTAAATTACTGCTTTCCTTCTTTCTTTAGCACCTACTTTGACTTCTGTTTTGACCCCGCAAACTGCTTCCTTTTTTACTTTTGTGTGCACTCTTCAAAACTTAATTTTCAAATTCCCTATCCAAAAATCCCCCAACACTCACTTGTGCCTTTTCCTGAGCCACTTAGTCTTGTTGCATTGTACCCTTCCAAACCTCCATGAACTTTTGGAGGGTTTCTCTTGTTGTATCGACTTCCTTCTTTACCTTGACTTGTTTATCCAAAATATCCTCTACTACTTGCATAGTTAGGGTCACAATCTTCTCCTCACTGTATTGTGTTTCTTTCTTCACCATGCCTTGCATAACTTCCAATACCCCTATGAACATGAGTGATTCATCCTACGGGGGTGCTAATATCTATGCAAGAATCTTTTGCTCTTCCATTGATTTTTTTATCTCGTTGTATGACTACCTGTTCTCTAGGATGGAAATTATGCACTCATATGGTTGTACTATGTTTATATTATCCATGGCCTTCTACGCATTCCTTAACCTTTCCTCAATGAACTTCATCGTTGGATCCTTTGTCAACTCATACAGGGGATCAAAAAATGCTCAAAATTCAAAGTAGTCGAAATTGCTCGAAAACAGATTCATTTTGTAGATCACATCCTCAAGATCCCAACACAACTTGAACAGACTCAAACAAATTTTGTATGGCTGAGATATCATGTTTTGTCCACTTTTCAAACAGGAAAAAAAATGACGACTATATAGTCCACGTGTCAGCTGACCGTACGACCATACGACTGACGTGGCCTATGCTAATGTGGAAAGGTGATTTGGTAGCTTAGTTGGTAGGGACACGAACCAACCAGTGGTCGACACATGTCAGGTACAGGGAGAATGGAAAGGTGCCACATGGCCCAACCAGGGGCCTCCACGTGGTACCCCATTGTTGGTTTGTTGGTGTAAAATTTTATAGAGTCTGGAGGGTTCGAAACTAAGACCTCTGTGTATGGATGATACTTGGAAAAGGTCGGGATAACAACCTGCCCACAGTGGTTTCTTAACCATATTGTTTAAAAGAAATATTTGAACTTTCTTTAAAGTTTAATCCAGGTGGAAAAAGGGTCGAGGCTTAGCCCCAACCCTTAGACACTACTACATAAACTTTACCACATGACCATAGTGCAGACTATCCAACAGATAAGCTGGCAGGTGCATGGATTTGTAGGTCGACGCTTGGGCACATGGGGCCATGTGACCACAACCTCCGTTGGGAAAGGCACCTATGCTCGTTAATGATGCAAAATTTTTCTTGAAATTGTGGAATGGCATGCATGCTTGGTTTTTTGCATGGAAATTCACAGAGCTAGGTTCAGTCACAGAGAGGTGCATTTTGGTGAGAAGGTACAACAAGTTATTGGGGAGAAACTTCCAACAACTGTATTTTCTCCGTTGTTTTGCCAAATCAGGTGCAGGAAGAGCCCAACTAGGGGTTTTTGGACATTATGGAGCCATTGAAGCCATCTATTTTGAATTCCGAGCATTTTAAATCACTAATTTTGACATTTTGATCATATAATGAAAATGATCCATTGGAAGCTAGACCAAAAGATGTAGCCCAAGAGAGGGGTGAAATCCTTTATCACTTTGTTGTGTTATGTGCTTACTTTTGATAGATGTTTATGTCTGTTTATGATTCTCATGTTAAGAAAAAAACTCATTAAGTTTATGTTTTTGCAACTTGATCCAATTTCCTAAGTCATAAATATTTCACTTGCAAATTTGTACACACAAACCTTTTTTCATTTTTAGATCAAGTTGGTATCAGAGAAAAGGTTTTTGAAGGTTTGATTGTTTGCAAGTATTTGTTTTCTGATGCATACAAGGTTGAATCTCACAAGAGGATAAGGTCAACTTATAGATCCAAGTTCTCAACTTTTAAGAAGGAGAACTATACATTCACCTCAAGCTTCAAGGAGGCATTCACCAAGTATGGCTCATGAGGAGAGTCATGAAATCCCTAATTCAGAAGTTGAAACTTTCAGAAAAGATTTTTATGATATGAAAAAAATAGTGAAATTTTTATTTTAATAAAGGAATGCAAGGTTGCAAGGTGAAAGCACAAACTCTCCAAGAGGTAATGAAGATAGTGGTGACAAAAATCCAAAAGGAAATGGAGGGAATGGTGATACTCCACCTAATTCACCTCCATATTCCACTTCTTCTACCATTTCACAACCACCTCCAAATTCTCCAAAGGAACATGGTAAAATTCCTCCACAAACTCCTTTGCTTAAGCTTGATATTAAGTTTGAATTCCCTATGTACAATGAAGAGGTAAATGCTGAGAAATTGGATAGCTAGATTCGTCAGATTGAATTGTATTGTAGGATACAAAGAATCAAAGATGATGAAACTAAGATTACGCTTGCTTCTCTTAGATTGGAAAGTGCAACACTCATTTGGTGGGAAGCCAAAACTCAAGAGGACATGAAAAAGCATGGTAAAGTTTTATCCTCTTGGAATGGTTTTATTGTTGCACTTAAAAGGAAATTTTATCCATTAGAATACATGAAGAAAGATATCATGGATTGGAAAAAATTTAGACAAATTAAAGGGAAAATTGTGCAAAGATACACTGAAGAATTTAGAATAAGAGCTTTGATTTTGGGTATAGATTTATCTTCTCCAGAAACTTTTCTCAAACACACTGGATGATTGCATAGTTATTTGAGATACACAATTCTCATGTTTAATCCTACAAATCTAGATGAAGTTTGTGTACAAGCAACTCATTTGGAAGCAAGAGGAAAGAACACTCCCCAAGAGGGTAGAAAGAAGCCATTTGTTAATGGAGACAAGGGAAAGAGGAAATTCAAAGGAAACGGATGGAAGAATGATTCAGTCAAGATAGAGGGAGAAAAACTCACATGTAAACATTGTTCAAACGATGACCATGATGAAGACCATTGTTGAAAACTTCAACCTAAAATGAGACCCAAAAAGTTCAACAACAAAACCAAATCAAAGACTATTGCAACTACAAAACATGATTTAGGATGTGATTCAGAAGATGAAACAACAATCACAACCATGGGTTTTCAAGGTAAGGACTCTATTGCAAGTACTAGTTCTTCAAGTAGTAGCCTCAATGAAACTTAACATGAAAAAGAAAAAATAGAGCTTTTCCACATAAGGGTTATTTCAAAGCATACCAAGATAGACACTCTATTTGATACTGGATCTCAAGAAAACCTCATTTATGAAGACACAGTTAAGAAATTTCATTTCAAAACTACCCGTCATCCCAAACCATATCCTCTAGGTTGGATATGTGACAATGCCAAATTGCATGTGACAAGAAGATGCAAACTTAGATTTTCCATCACTGCAAACTTTACATATGTGGTAGAGCTTGATGTTATTCCATTGGATATTTGTGGTATTGTGTTGGAAATCTCATATTTATATGATAGGAGAGCCATCTTTCATCATCATGAGAAAAAATATCATTTGTTTAAAAATGGATTTGAGTACATTGTTAGATCACATACAAAGAAGTTGAATTTGTCACTTGTAAATGCTCGAAAAATGAAGATATTAGTCAATGCTAGTAAGAACTTCGTACTTTTGATGATCAAACCCAATGACAATGTTGAAAAAGAAGCTTTCCAAGGTTTTGATGCAAATTTAAAATCTGATTTATATGAGGTTGTTAACCAATATGATGAGATGTTTCAGGAACCAAAAGGATTGCCTCCTAAAAGGGATATCCAACATGAGATTCAATTGTAGCAAGATTGTCCTCTTCCAAACATTGGTATGTATAGGATGTCAGTCATGGAGAATTCTAAAATAAAAAAACAAATCCAAGAGTTATTTGACAAAGGGGTTATCATGCCAAGCACATCGCCATGTGGGTCGCCAATTGTTTTGGTACCAAAGAAATATGGTACATGGTGCATGTGTGTAGATTTTAGAGTCTTGACCAAGATCACGGTAAAGAATCGTTACCCTCTTCCTAGAATTGATGATTTTCTTGATCAATTGAAATATGCAAAGTATTTTACTAAGTTGGATTTGAGAAGTGGATATCATCAGATTAGGATTGTTGAAGGAGATCACACATGGAAGAAAACTTTCAAAACAAAGCAAGGTTTGTTTGAATGGATGGTTATGCCATTTGGGCTTTGTAATGCTCTTACTACATTCATGAGAGTTATGAATGATTTTTTAAGGCCTTTTCTTGATGATTGTGTGATTGTCTACTTGGACGACATTTTGATATTTAGAAAATCTCGTGAAGAGCATGTTAGGCATGTAAAGCAAGTTTTATATGTATTGAAGAAATAAAATTTGTTTTTAAAGATGTCTAAATGTGAGTTTGGAAAGACCTCACTTATTTACTTGGGACATATTGTTGGAGGAGGAAAACTAAAAATAGATACTTCCAAGGTCAAAGTCATTTTGGATTGGCCCAAGCCCAACAATGTGATAGGGGTAAGAAGATTTTTGGGAGTAGCCCAATATTGGAGAAAGTTTATTGCTAACTTCTCTTCAATTGCAACTCCATTACATGAAGTGACAAACATCAAGCAAGTTTTCAAATGGGGAGGAAAGAAACAAAAATATTTTGATGCATTGAATGAGAAGATCAGTTCAACTCCAATTCTTGCACTTCTTGATTTGAGACAACCATTTGAGATACAAACAGATGCAAGTAACTATGTAATGGGAACGATCTTGTTGGAACATGGTAAGCCCATTTGTTTTCATTCTAAAACTTTTAATGGTGTTGTGATTAATTATCCTACATATGATAAGGAGTTGTATGCATTGGTGCAAAGTGTCAAAAAATGGAAACATTATTTGTTGGGAAAATAAACTATTATTCACATAGATCATCAACCATTGAAATACTTTCAATCACAAACAAAGCTACAACAAGCAAGGCACTTCAGATGGATGGGTTTCCTACAACAATTCGACTTGGTTATTAGGTATAAGAAAGGCATTTATAACAAAGTTTATGATATGATTTCTAGGCCTATTGTTAGCGTTTCAATTATTCTTAACCATAATTCTACCATGCATGAGAGCTATGTTGAACAATATGCTTTAGATGCTGATTTTAAAGAGGTTTATGCAACTTTTTGTCATTCTAACCAAGTTGAGGAATTGTATTACCATGTGCATGATAATATTTTGTATCATATTGGAAAGCTATGTATTCCATAGGGTGAAAGAGTGAACATAATAAGGGAAGCACATTCTTCTCTTATTGCTGGCCACTTTGGTGTAGCCAAGATGGTGGCTAATTTGCAAAGGTATTGATATTGGCCTAAAATGAATGAAAGTGTTTCAAGATATGTAAGAGGATTTTCTTTATGTGCTACAAGTAAGCCTAGCAATAGAAATTTGGGTTTGTATGCTCCACTTCTGGTTCGTTCTCGTCCTTGGGAAAGCATTTCCATGGACTTTGTAGGAGGATTACCTATGTCTAAAAAGAACCATGATTAACTTTATGTTGTGGTTGACCGTTTCAACAAAATTTGTATTTGTGTGCCTTGTAAGAAGCATGTTACAACTAAACAAATGACACAAATGTTCTTTCAATATGTTTGGGTACATTTTGGGTTTCCCAAATCCATTATTTCTGATCAGGATTCTCGATTTATTGGAAACTTTTGGTCAAGCTTATGGGCACTCATGGAGACCAAGATGAAAATGAACACAACATTTGATCCATAAACTGATGGTCAAACATAAGTGGTGAATAGAACAATAATAAATTTTCTTCATGGTTATTGCAACAAACATCCTAAGCTTTGGGATGAGCACCTACACTATAGTCAACATGCTTATAACCAGGCTAAGCACTCTTCAACTCAAACATTTCCAGTTGAGGCATGTTTTGGTTATTTGCCAAAATATCCTTTATATTTTATATTTGGGAAGGATATTGATATTGATGGTCACTATGACATTGATAGAGCAAAGAAGTTCATTGAACAAATTTAGTTGGTGCATCAAATGATACAAGAGCATTTGGAAAAGAGCCAATCCAAGTACAAGAAAAGACATGAAAAGCATCATGTTGACCACATTTTCCATGTTGGAGATGAAGTTTGGATTTACATTAGCAAAGAGAGGCTTAAAGGAGAAGGTAAAAAACTAAAACCAATTAGATATGGACCTTTCAAGATTCTTGAAAAGATTGGTAACAATGCCTTCCGTTTGGATTTGCCTCCTTATATCAAAATGTATGAAGTTGTTAATGTTGAGAATTTGAGATTGTATGAGCCTCCTTTAATTGATGATCAAGGAGAGAATGTTCATATTCCTTCCATAGATGAATTCTCACCAGAATATCTTTCAGAATTGCACGAGGATACAATCCTTAACAGAAAGATAAGAACTTCAAAACGAGGGAATGTGGAATACCTTCATGTTGGTCTTAAAGGCACAAATAAAATCAAAGCCAAATGGATTGAGGTTGGAAAGGTGAGGGAACTATACCCTCATATTCATATTGACTGAAATTAGTCTTCTGGAGATCCAAAAGCTTCCCAATGAGGAGGAGTGATCTAGGGGGTCAAAAAATGATAAAAAATAAAAGTGCTTGAAATTGCTCAAAAAAAATTCATTGCGTAGATCTCATCCTCATGATCCTAATGCAACTTGAACAGGTTCAAATGGAGTCTGCATGGCTAAGATATCACGTTCTTTCCACTTTTCCAAACAGGGGAAAAAAACACTGATTGTACAGTTTGTATAGTCCATGTGTCAACTGACCGTATGACCATACGACTGATGTGGCAGGCGCTGAGGTGGAAAGGTGATTTGGAAGCTTGGTTGGTAGGGACGTGGAGCAACCAGTGGTTGAAATGTGTCAAGTACGGGGAAAATGGAAAGGTACCATGTGGCCCAACGAGGAGCTACCACGTGGCACCCTGTCATTGGTTTGTTGGTATAAAATTTTATAGAGTCCATGGGGGTTGAACCTGGGACCTATGTGTATGGTAAAGACTTGCCACATCATCACCTTCCATGTTAGCACCTTCCCCAACCCTCATACACTACTACATAACCCTTATCACATGACCATGATGTGGACTATCCAACGGATAAGCTAGCAGGTGCACGGATTTGTAGGTCAACGCTTGGCCACATGGGGCCATGTGACTACAACCTCCGCTGGGAAAGGTGCCTATGCTCACTAATCTTGTGACATTTTCCTCGAAATTGTGGAATGGAATGCATGTTTGGTTTTTGGCATGGAAAACACACAGATCTAGGTTCAGTCACAAAGAGGTGCATTTTGACGAGTAGGTACAATAAGCTATTGGGGAAAAACTTCTAGGAAGTGTATTTTCTCCACTTTTTTGTCAAACCAAGTGCAGGAAGAGCCCATCTAGGGTTTTTTGGAAATGTTGGATCCATTGAAGCCATCTATTTTTCATTATGAGCATTTTAAAGCATTGATTTTGACACTTTGAGCATATAATGAAAATGATCCATTGGAAGATTGATCTGGAGATGTATCCCAAGAGAGGGGTGAAATCCTTTATCATTTTGCTGTGTTATGTGATTACTGTTGATGGATGTTTATGTTTGTTTATTCTACTCATGTTAAGAAAAAAACTCATTAAGTTTATGTGTTTGCAACTTGATCCAATTTCCTAAGTCACATAAACATTTCACTTGCAAATTGGTACACACGAACCTTTTTTCATTTTCAGATCATCAACGTTGTCTAAATCTGTGTGATTTCTTCACATAGCTACGTGCACTCCTGATCCAACCTCTTAATTCTTGCCACTGAGGTTATGATTGTTCTTTATTTTTGTTGCTTCTCCTCGGGTGGTGTCCATTGTGTAGCATGAAATTCAAACTCTCTGATTCTGGTATGGAAGCCTTGAATGAATTCACTGATTTTGGATACTTTTTCATCCAATGAGGCTTCTATTACCATCGACACATTTAGAATATATTTATATAGTTTCTGGATGACCCTTCATTACTTTTGAAATACCTACTTGAGGGAAATTCTACATCATCCTCATTACTTCCCTCAAAACGTTGACCCAAAGGACACTCTTCAACATTCTCATTAGTGTTAGAATATGAAATATGTGTGCTCATTTTACCATTAACAATACCCTTGTCACCCAACCATAGGCCGAAGCCACCCTCCAAGCACCTTAACCTTGACAGAGAATCACTTCGGAAGAAAACAATAGGCTAGATAGCCAAAAAAAGGGTAGCACACCTTTCCCCAAGGATAGTGCATCAACAAGAGCTGATCAGATAGTACAAACCCTAGCCAAGAGATAGTCAAAGCCAAAAGTGATCGGCTAGCTGCAATGGAAGCTCTCCTCAAACCTGCGTACAAGACTAGGCACTGCAGTGCGCACAAGATTGGGAACTGCAATTCTGAGACTGCCTGCCAAAATGAGAACTGGCCTCCTATATTTATACTTATTCTGGCTAACTGCCAGGGATGACTTCTCATTATGTGTATCTGTCTGTTCAATATATAATATTATTTATGGCTAACTTCTTCTCTTGGAGGCTAATAACCTAATATAAAGTATCTTCTTGAGCCGACAAGTCTTCTAGGGTTATTATCCAACTCATTAGGGTTTCTTCTTGCTTCCCAGAGTATTCTATCCTTGTCAAGTTTACACATGGAGGTAAATACCTTCCACAGCTACCATAATATCAACACTCCCTCCTAACTAGGGAGGTATTATAGGTAATGGTCTTTTAGCAAAAAACATATTATTCATCCGGTAGCATCAACATAGTTATATAGAATAGATCATGAGCACCACCATCATCATCAACTGCATCATCTCTCAAAACCATACTCTATCTGAGTAATCAGACATGATGCTCACTCCATAGAGTGATACAAGAGCCATTCTTCTAATCTAGAAGAGTAAATGTTTTGAACCATTTTCTGTCTAGAAAATATTTGTTCATCATTCATTTGGATGATAATTATTTCCAAAAAACCTGCTTGATAGTATTCAAGGAAATCAGAACAAAATAGAACACAACTTTTTCTATCCATAGTAGTACATAACTACAATCCACTGGTACAATACCACACCAAGTAACACACAAGTACTTGATCAACAATGTATAGTCACGAACAGTGGAACACATCCACCACAATAGTATACATCTACTATCATACAGTCTTCATAACAATCATCTGATACCAACCTGCACAAAAACAATGTTATGATATAAACTGAATCATCTGGGCCAATGTTTCACTCACATCTGTGAGATCTAAAAGAATATCTACCCTTAGAGTAGAACAATGAGATATCTGGACTATTCTTCTCAAGCAAGGAAGAATAATTGTCCTATCTTCTGAACCTGGACCATTCCCCACCCTCGACCATTCTTCCTACACTAATCAAAGTGCACCCTGGAGAGAATGTATAAACCCTAAGGAATGTCTATCCCTAATTGCTGAGCCTAGACCATTCCCCACCCTGGGCCATTCCTCCTACACTAATCAAAGTGCACCCTAGAGAGAATGTATAAACCCTAAGGAATGACTATCCAGACCATTTCCTCTGATAACCACAAGAGGAAAAGATTGTCCTGTATCAACCTCCAAAACAAACCATTCCTCATGTTAATCACAATGAGAAATCATTGTCCGGTGAGACAGGCCAGTCTTCTTGAGTAACCCTCAAGAAGAGAGACTACCCTAGACCACTCCCCATGTTAACCACAATGGGAGGTCGTTGTCTATGATACATCAACAATCTGGACCATTTCCCATGTTAATCACAATGGGAAATCACTGTTCTTCAGAAATCTCAATCCACTTTCCAAACAGGAAAGCATCTGTCCAAGATGGACTATTTTTCAATTTTAAAAATGAATGTACTCAATAATATTTTCAGTGCTCCCTCCCAACTTGGGAGCCATTTCTTCCTTTTACAATAAGGAAGTCGTCTCCATGAGCTCCAACTTGAGTATGAAAACTCTTTCATCTTGGATAGAATCTTTACCAAAATGATTTCTTATCTGCTCATCTGTGGAGATATGTATTGGAGAACCACTTTCTCCTTTCTGGACTTCATTATGGATAATGTAATGCTTGATTTCAAATGTACTTTAGTTTGGAACACTAATTTTCTTTGAAGGCTTCATGTAGCTTTGAACAATAGAGTATATCATTGTTGGAAAACTGGAACATATCCATGTGACACTTCTTCTATCATCATGAGATCCAATCTATTGAGTAATCATCTTGATGTTATAGGAAATATTCACCACACTTCTACTATGCACTGGAGGTTCTCCACCAAGTTATCTTATTCTATATGCATACAAGGGTTTCTTTTTGGTATGCCTCAAAGTCTTGAGATTGCTCTTCATACACTCTTTATTCAATTTCTCTGGCGAACATTCTTTGCATTCATCTGATGTAGAACTCCAACTTATGGATGTTGTGGATGATATAATGACTCATGTAGAGATAAGTCTAGATCACCGGAACATGTAATTATCATAGTCTTCTCCCTCCATATGGGAGAACCCCTAGTTTTGTATCTCGCAATGATTTGATTCATAAGTCTTCCATACACTATTCTTCATCATGGATTTCAGTTCCTCTGCTTGATTTCTTTTATTGAGTTTATATCAGGTTGACAATCTTGTGATTCTTTATACAATGACTGGTTATTCTGGCTTCTCTTTCTTTCTTGGAATATTCATGTGTTTCTTTAGTTCTCGGGTCTATGGAGTTTCTTATATATTCCATGCCCTAAAGATTCCATCATAGGATCATGGATGTGGATGGAAAACCAAGAATACTTTAAGGCTTCTCTTTGAATAATATGCATTGTCTTTCATGGCTACTATCATGGATATATACTTCATCATCTTCAATGGATCATAGGATTAGCTCCCTCCTAATCCTTGCTTCATGTATTAGTCCATATAATCGGATCCCTCTGTCTAACAAAATCCACACTTCCATATGCATCCTTATTGTCTTCTGCAATATATAATTGGCTGTCTTGTCTAATAGAGTCCACGCTTCCATCTTGTTGTCTTCTACAAAAAATCATAAGTCTTTTTCCAATCTCCTCTCGATTGATGACTTCTTTCTGTCTTTTCTTATTCTAAGTCTCTTCTGTTAAATTTTTAATTAAAA
>CBVK0100097253.1:0-33526 GCA_900067695.1 Picea abies
AAGCCCTATGGGGTTACTCTTCTCGTTGCTTAACCACTTTAATTATTAATCACGGACTTTCCTTGTTTGGATTCATTAAATAATACTATGTTCTAGTGACTTTGAGAAGTAAGCCCTATGGGGTTACTCTTCTCGTTGCTTAACCACTTTAATTATTAATATGTGCGAGTTTCTTGGAATGGTAGGCACTACAATATATATATAAATATTATTATGTTGAAATAATTATGGTAATAGTATTTTATTTTTAAATTCATAAAGTTATAAATATTATGGTGTTGAAATAATTATGGTAATAGTATTTTATTTTTAGATTCATAAAGTTATAGATTTGATTTAAAAAAAATAGCTATAGTGTTGAATTGCATTTCTCTCTTATATCAAAATAGTTTAGATTGATATTCATTTGACACAATAATTGAACAATAATTTGATTGGGGTGTTTGCTTGAGGTATTCTAGGTAAAGTTATAGTGTGGTAAATTTTTAGTTTTGTTTTGGGAGTTGGGGGTGTATCCAATTTATTAATTGGCCACCTTGAAACATAATACTCATGGACTTCTAATTTTTAGGTGGGGTGTCTCAACAATTGTACTCTTGATCATAATTCATGTTTATTGTTAAACAAGTTTGATATATAGGTTAAAACAATTGTAGGCTTAATTGTTTTGGTTCATAATTCAATTTTGATATTAAGAAAAAAAACTACATTTGTTTTTCTATATTGAACATTCTTATATGGCCTAATTACTTTTTTTAAAAAATGAGTATCTACTTTTTTGTTTTTCAACTATCATTCTGATTAGATTTCCTCTTGTGTTTCTACTATTCTAATTATGTTTTCCCTTTTGTTTACATTGAATTTAATTTTAGCTTAATTACTTTTCTTTTCAAGTGATTATCCCAATTTGATGCATTAAGATTAGGTTTCCCCTTTTAAATGTTAGAATGGATTTTTACTATATTAGTTTGGAATTGGGGTTTATAGTGCACTTACTATTACTTTAACATTTTTTATCTAAAATTTATTTTCTTTTATTGACAAATTATGAGTTCAAATAAATTTATGTTTGGCTTAATTAAATAATTTTTCATCTCTTAAAGGTTGTTGGAAGTGTTTGCAAGATAGATATGTTATTTCCACACATGGTCACCTAATCAATTTAATGAATTTTATGGTGGTTAATGATTGTAGTTTTGAAATTTGATTCATTATTTCATTAGGGATTTATAATAGGAAGGATTAAAGAAATTGCAAATTAGTGTAATATTTGTTGCATTCATATAAAAAAAATGGTGCCCACATGATAATTTTGTTTTTCCTTTTTTTCAGTCAATTTTTTGGGGGATTGGGTAATTTCATTGTTAATATGTCCTCGTTTCTTATTTGTTTGATATTAGGTGTTTGTTTTTAGTTTTTTAGTTGATAATCTTAATTTGGCTTCTTAATTATGTTTTGTTGCAATTGTTGGAGTCCATGCAATCCTACTAACCCTTGTAATATTTGATTCATAAACACAATTGACTCATTATGGACATGATTTAATTGAGTGAGTATTGCAAATACTCTTAATGATTTTTTTATAATCATGGCATTAGAAATGTTTCTTTACAATCATGGCATTTAAACCAAGCATTTTATCTTCCCATCTCTTTGGCTAAAGTCACTAAAAATGGAACGCTTGAAAATAAGTTTAATTAACAACATGAAGATGTCACTAAAAGTGGAACATTTGAAAACAAATTTAATTTAACAACCCCACAATTTTTGAATTTAATTGATTGAAGCTAATTATAAATATGGGGAAAATACCACCCAACCACTACCTTCTTTCTTCCCTTGTGATATCATAATGCTTTAGCTTCTCCCTTAAACAACCATTTTGATATATTTATATTATTATTTATTTTTCTTTTTCATATATGTTTTTCACATGTTCATGACTAAATCTTGGAAAATATATCCATCCAATTCTAAACCTAATCCACCACAGTTTGACCTTGAACTCCATGTGTATTTATAATATTTTCCACCACACTTTGACTTTGAACTCGTTTATTTACAATATTTTTCTCAATTTTACAATATGGTAATCTTATATATTATACAATAAGTCTTGAATAGCATCCCATAAGACAATTAACATATCATAATTCAAAGTCAAAGGATTGATGGATGGGGAGGATTGCAGAGTTGGAACTTGCGCTGAGGAAAATTTCCCTTGAGTGAGCCACAATTTCAACCATTGTTTTGGTGATGGGGTACTAGAAGAGGATTGCGGGGTGAAAAGATGGATGGTTTGAAACCACTCTTGCCCACGAACACAATAGTGCATTAGAAAAAGGGCACAACCCAAGGACATATGGACATATGAAGGAAGTGTTTATTGAAGAGGAGTTAGTGCTCATAAACTGAGCGCGTAGAGATAGAAGGTGCAGGTATCACAGGACATGCACACAGCATTTAAGAAAGGGGCTTGTGTATAACTTAATTAGGGTTCATTCAGGAGCCCGAAGAGGCGACCCTACTCAATGATTGGAACGATGCATTGAATCTTATTTTAAGGATGCAATCTATTATTTAAACTCCACTTTGTTTAGATGTGTATAATATGGGTATTGTCTATGCTTAAATATTTATGTAATTCAAGTTGGGTTCTTCCTCTGTAAATCTAACATTGTATACATATATAGATATCTGGAAAGGATCATAATGTTAGTGGGGATTTACTAACCTTTATGCTTATTTTAGATATGTTGGTAATCTAAGAGGTTGGGGTATAACGAATTTACCCTTGACCTTTTAAGTATATGATTAATTTGTAGTAGGAAATAACTCAGAGATAAAATATGTTATAATAGTAGTTAATTCTGTGAATAACTCGAAAACATAAACCTTGAAAAAGTTAATAGTGATGACAACTACCTACTTATAATAACAAAAGTTCTTTCGAGATAAGTTGTTCAAAGAGAAAGAGATTTAATGTCCGTAATATTTTTTTTTTGATTTGGTACATTTGGGGAACATTACATATGGTATCAGAGCAGGGTTACAACAATTGGACCTTAAACAAAGAGATTTAATGTCCGTAAGATTTTTTTTTTGATTTGGTACATTTGGGGAACATTACATATGGTATCAGAGCAGGGTTACAATAATTGGACCTTAAACATGGCGAAAATTGTTTTATGAGGATATGCTCTATGTTTAATGAAAAAAATAACAAAACGATTATTGTTACAAACTGAAAACAATTTATTTTTGTTGTGATCATGGCAACACAAAATGAAGTTGAGATGACACTCGAGGATCCAAAGAACCTAGGCAGAACAGTGAAGGAAGTTCACCTAGTGAGGTTCTGGAAACAATGAGAAATCTCATTGTGGAACTACAAGTTTTCAAAGAAGACAATGAGAAACTGAAAAAAGTTGCAAAAAGAATAGCAGGAAATAAATGAAGTACTACTTCGTAGCATAGTAAGAAATAAGAGATCAAAGGATAAGAAGAGGTCAAAAAACGGGCTTCCAAAAATTTTAGTCTTGAAGGAGTAAAAGGGGACAGTTCTTCTGAAGGTACACCATCAACAAAAGATAAAACAATGACAGGAATAAAAGGAAACAACTGAACCATATTGAGAGAGAGTTTAAGAAAATCAAACCGTCGACCTTTGACGGGGAATCCAGGACAGGAGTGTAGGCTGAAGCATGGAGTGTAGACATAAAAAAGTGTTTCGAGATCTACAGCTATACCAACAATATGAAAGTGGTCATATATAACCTGAAAAGAAAAGTAGGCATATGGTGGCACGACCTGAAGTTGGCCAAGGGCCTAAAGGAAAAATAGATGGAGTGGTCGGATTTTAATAAATACTTTAAGAAACAATATCTATCTTAAATTTACTATGAAAGAAAAAGAAAAGAGATTTATGAGCTACAACTTGGTCAAATGACTATTTATGACCTCATAAACAAATTCCTAGAATTATTAAGGTTCATGCCTTATATCCAGGAAGACAATGTAAAATTTTAGTTGTTCCTAATCTTTTCACCACAGTCCTATAAGGACAGAATCAAATTTGACAAACCCGAGTCCTTAAGTGAAGTTTTCAGGAAGGACCGAATGTTTTACGACCAATAGAAATAGCGGTCAGAATTTCCAAAGTCTTGGAAAGACAAGAAACAAGACTGAATGAACCAACGTAAGAAGGGATATCAACCAACGCCTTTCTGGAATGTGGGAAAATTTTTCCAAGGAAAGATTTTCACTCGAATAACCAAAACACCCAAAGAGGTGGTAAATGAGTTAATCTGGGAACAAAGATGTTTGGGTATAGCCCCAAATAACTGTTAAAATGTTGGGAATCTGGAGAACCTCACCTAAGGAGGAACTTGTAATGTACCTCAAAAATCACCATGATTTTTTTTTTCAATGGCATAAATCAACTTCGTTTAAGCTTAGATTGAAAAAAACAAGAATGAATCAATTATGATAGTAAAAGAAATCCCTCCAAGAATTTGTTCCTTCCCTTATTCCCTTCACCCTTCCATCATACTCAAAGTAAGTTGAGACCCCTTTTGGGCTTTTGGGGTTCATAATCCCATGACTTAAAATGCCAACCTTTACACACCAGAACTTTCGAAATCGCGAAAGGTGAAAAAGAGGAAAGGTGGGACCCACACATTGGGATTTCAGAACTCAGGGTTTTGGGGTTTCAAATGTCAACAATAGTGCAAGACATTTCCCAAATAGTGCAGGTTTTTGGGGACCTTCTACTTTTGGATCTCGAGATTTATGAAAACAAGGTGCATAAACACAAAAGGAAAAGAAAAACCTGAAATGCGAAAAGTGGAAGCTTCGATGTTTCAGGGTTCTAAACTTCGTGAGTTTAAAATCAATATACACGAACCTGCGAAAGGTGAAAGGTAAGTTGGACTAAGTGTTTCTGTCAAAAAGTCAAGTGAATAAAAACAAATGCAAAGGGAGAGAGAGAGCTCCTACTATAACTCTTCACACTATTTTCCTCAATCCTTGGTCTTTAACCTTTGCGAGTACTCTCAAATTTTCATTTTCTGAGAGAGAACTTACTTTTGTTTTTTGGTAAAATGAGGGTGTAGATGGATACAATATACTTTTACTTCACAGAAATCCGAACGCCTAAGGACTTAGGTAATTTACATGCACAGAGGGGCAAAAAGGATAAAAATTCTCTGTATCGGGTAAATTCTATAATATATCCACTTAGAGCTTCTTTTCAAACCCATGCATTATACGTCAACCGTACTAGATCCATGCATCTATGAAAATACATAGCTAAGAATATCATTCCATCAGAAATTGGTCATTAATAAAGATGTTCTGAGGGATCTAAGTTTTGGTTTCCTAGGGGGGATTTATCTACAGAGAGGATCTACCTCTTTGTCATTAATCTTCTCTTTCCATAGAAATACAACTACAGATGTTCTTCACATATATTCCCCATAACAAACAAAAATGGAAAGAAAAATGTTATCGTTCCAATTTAATCAATACAATGCCTCAAAAGAAAAATCACTGAGACAGAGAGTAGACATCATTCTAGTTTGGATTTAATAAGACATCAAAATAAAAAGACATTCATTCATAATAGAGAGGGGATAGATAAACATATATAAATATAATCCGTGGGAAGACAAAGGGAACAAACACGTTTCTCCCAACCATAGAACAAGGCAGCCATATCTACTTTCCTCATTCACCCCCTAGCCTAATCATGAATCCATGAGGGTGAATTTGGAAAAACTCCTCCTCGACAATGTCGTTCAAATTCCAATAGTTATCCTCTTGCCTCACACTTACTCAACAATGCTCATAACAACAAGACAATTTGGTTTCCACAAAACTCCTCTTGCCTCACACTCAATCTGTAGTGCTCGTAACAACAAGAGCGTTCAGAAATCCTTTCCCGGCATACTTGGTAGCGTCCTGCCACCTCACATATGCAATTTATCCATTTTTTCCCAGGTCTTTTCCCTTCTTTGGGGATTTTCGTAGCTTTTCTTAATCCCTGATTTTCAAGGGCTTCTAGTCACCAAATATATGATTTTCAACTTGTAATTCATCATCTGAGGGGAAGTTCCAACTTGTTCCCTACTCATGGAGTCATGGTCAGCTGATTTTAAAATGGCTGTTCCATTTGTCCTCCTGCAGTTAATATAATTATTCTATTGTGATACAAGTGTCATAGTCAAATAGTTAGTTGGGTCCAAATATATGTCTTCCCAACAATCACAATAATTAAATACAATTATTAAATTCGAAATTTGGAATTGCAAAAAATGGCAAAAATTTTCCAGATTTGAATTTGCCAAAAACGGTAATAAATTTCCAGCACATAAAAATATTTATTTTGGGGGGATGTCACATCCTTTCCCCCTTCAGTAAAACACTATCCTCAAAGTTTGTTCCTTTCCAGGAACAATATTGGATGAGATTTCTTCAAATCTCCCTCCAATTCGCAAGTGGCTTCCTCAGGACTAAAGTGCTTCCATTGCACCTTTACCTGAGTGATGGCTCTATTTCGAAGTGTTACTTCTCTCCGGTCCAGAATGCACAGGGGTTCCAATTGGAACTCGCCCTCATGTTCCACTTACACCAAGTTCCAATAAATCATATGAGTAGGGTCATGAATATACTTTTTCAACAAAGAAACATGAAATACATTATGAATTCTTAGATTAGTTGGAAGTGCAAGCTGATATGCTACGAGTCCAATTCGAGTTAGTATCTCGAAAGGCCCACAAAACCTGGGTTCCATCTTGGCACAATTCCCCAACTTCAATGAGTTTTTTTGGGCTTTGACCTTCAAATAAACATGGTCTCCCACTTGAAATTCCAAGTCTCTTCTTTTCTGATTCGCATAGCTCTTCTGTTTGTCCTGTGCTTCTTTCAAGTTCTGTTGTACTTTCTTTACCATGTTCTCCATTTCTTGGTGCATCTCTGATCTAGCCATGAGTCTGTTAGCTGGGCTATCCCAGCTAATCGGAGTTGTACACTTTCTATCATACCGTATTTCGAAAGGGCGCAATTTAGCCAAAGTTTGGTACCCATTGTTATATGCAAATTCCACCAAGTGTAGGTAGTCTTCCCACTTGTTCGGTTATGTTCTTACATACATGCGGAGCATATCTTCTATGATTTGGTTTGTCCTTTCGGTGTGTCCATATGTTTTTGGATGATAACTCGTGATGAAATTCAAATTAGTATTTATCCCTACAAACAATTCCTTCCAAAAAGCAGATGTGAATTTTACGTCTCTATCTGAAATCACCATTTAAGGAATACCATGCAGTCTAAAAATTTATTTCATGAATATTTCAGTAATGTTAATAGCTTTAAAAGTAGACTTTACAGGAATAAAATGTGCAAACTTATTGAGTTTATTGATTACCACCATGATAGAATCATTTTGTTTCTAAGTTTTAGGCAAACCTGTGATAAAGTCCAGTGAGATGGTCTCCCATTTCCATTCCGGTACTGGTAATGGCTGTAATAGGCCCGTTGGATGTTTGTGTTCGTCCTTAACCTGCTAACAATCTTGGCACCTAGCGAAGTACTCCATTGTTTCGCCCTTCATATTAGGCCAGTAAAATAGTTTTTTGAGTGTTGTTATTGTTTTCTGGTAACCTGGATGGCGAGAGTATGGTTTCTTATGCACTTCATCTAAAATAGTTAATTTTAGCTCTGCTAAATATCGTACGTAAAGTCTATTTTTAAATCTTAGTAGTCCCTCCTTGTCGATACTTATATCTAGTTCATCTGAGTTTGTGACACTATTTTGCAATTCTGCCATCATATTAGTGTAATTTCCGTCATTAACACCTGTCATTTTGATTCTTTGTTCCAAATCACTTTCTTCTCTATTGATATTTATCTCAAACAACCCATGGATTCTACGGGTTAAAGCATCTACTACTTAATTTTCCTTACCCTTGATATGTCTAACTTGGAATTCAAATTCGCTCAAGAAGTCTAGGAACCTTGCTTGTCTCGCATTAAGTTCTAGTTGGTTGAACAGATATTTCACTCCGCTATTATCTGTCAATAGTAAAAAAAAATTTCCCATGATATAGTGTTGCCACATTTTTAAAGCATGTAATACTGCTGCTAATTCTAAGTCATGAGTGACATAATTTCGCTCGTGTTCCTTTAATTTTCAGGATTCATAACAAATCATGTGCCCTTCCTGAGTTTGAACACCGCCTAGCCCCTCTTTACTTGCATCAACGCATACTGTGAAGTCTTTATCTGGGTCTTCTACCTTCAATATGGGCACGGATGTCACTAATTCTTTTAGCTTGTTAAAACTGTCTTGAAACTTTTGCGACCAGTTAAACTTGGTCCCTTTGTTTTGCAGTGACGTGATAGGGTAGGCTATCTTGGATAACCCTTCTATAAATCTGCGATAATATCCCGTGATTCCCATGAATGATCAGATATCTGCCACATCCTTAGGTACTGGCCATTCAATAATGGATTTTACCTTTTTTAGGTCTACGACAATACCTTCCGAGGAAATGACATGTCCTAAATATTGTATTTATCTTTGATAAAATTCACATTTGTCAAATTTTGTGTAAAGTTTGTGTTTCCTTAGTGTTTGCAGAACTATTCGTAAGTGTTTATCATGTTCCTCCTTTGTTTTAGAATAGACCAAAATATCATCAATAAAAACTACCACGAACTTGTATAAGTACTTGCTAAAAATGTTGTTCATCAAGCACATAAATGTGGCTGGTGCATTAGTGAGTCCAAAAGGTATGACTACAAACTTGTAGTGTCCATATATTGTTCGAAAAGTCATTTTATTTATGTCCTGGTCCTTTCTCCTAACTTGATGATATCCAGATCGTAAATCCAATTTTGAGAAGTTCTTGTCCCCACCAACTTGATCGAACAAATCATTTATCCGTGGTAAGGGGTATTTTTTCATAATGCTCACTTTTTTCAGTGGTCTATAATCGATACATAGTCTTAGAGTACTGTCTTTCTTTTTCACAAAGAGGACTGGTGCTCCGCATGGCGAGACACTTGGTCTGATATACTCTTTATCCAACAATTCCTATAATTGTATTTTTAATTCTATCAGTTCTGGTAGACTCATTCGGTAGGGTGCTTTTGAGATAGGAGTTGATCTGGGTAGTAAATCTATGGAGAAATCTATATCTCTCCTAGGAGGAAATTTTGGTATCTCATCAACAGACATGTCTTTGAATTCACGTAGGACAAAAAAGTATTCTAACTTGGGCTTATCTTATTTTTCTAATAGATTCATTACTTGGATGGTGTAAACTTGACATCCCTTTCTAATACATTTCTTGAATTGCATCATTGAAACATGTCTGACTGACATAGGTTTTGGTATGCCTTGGGTTGTTCTAACAGTGCCAAAATTATCTTTATAGCTAAGTATCTTTGTATAGAAATCTAGTATTGCTTCGTGTTGTTCCAACCAGTCCATCCTAATAATCATATCGTAAGACCCTAGTCGTAGGATGTTCAAATTGGTCCTTATCTTTTGACCATCTAAACTGAACTCAAGATCAGAAATAAAGTTAACTACTTTTATTTTAGTCCCTATTGCTAGTTGTACAAGCCAAGGTTTTTCATGCTTTTGTTTCTTAAGTTTATTCGACTCTACTACATCGGGAGTAATATAACTTAACGTAGCTCTAGAGTCAATTAAAATAGAAATTTGAGTGTAAAGGATTTTACCTTCAATCTCTACCACTGAGGACTCATGGTCATCTTGTCAACCATCTATGGCTACATTTATCCGATGCAGACTTCTACCCATGTCACCCTGAAATGTACCTCAAAAATCATCATAATTTTTTTTTTCTTTCCATGGCATAAATCAATTTTGTTTAAGATTAGGTTGTACAAACATGAACAATTCAATTCTGACTGTAAGGATGTTATTACACCCACCTAATCTACTTTGATCAAAAATCTTTTGTGGGTAAAAATTCCCTCCATGTTTCTGTTCCTTCCCTTATTCACTGCACCATTCTAGTATACTCAAAGTAAGAGAGTCACACGAAGTTAGCTCGAAGGAGCCTTCGTTGTTCAGAGAGAGAAAAGGATATCACCTGGAAGTGTTCAGAGTGACGCAGAGAGAGAAATCGTCTCATAGGGGTCAAGCTCCAGTGGAAAAACGCTAAATCCTCCTTGCAAAATATCTTTAAAAGGTAAAGGTAAACGTTGAATCATATAGTTACGAAAAGGTAAAGGTGTGGGCCCTACAAATCCTCATCTTTAAACGTTGAATCATATAGTTACGAAAAGGTAAAGGTGTGGGCCCTACAAATTCGGTTTTCAGGGTTTACTAACTCCCGATGCAAAACATCACACATCAACAAATTCCAAATTGCGAAGTTACGAAAAGGTAAAGGTGTGGGCCCTACAAATTCGGGTTTCGGGGTTTACTAACTCCCGATGAAAAACATCACACATCACCAAATGCCGAATTGCGAAGTTACGAAAAGGTAAAGGTGTGGGCCCTACAAATTTGGGTTTCAGGGCTTCAAATGTCAAACAATAGCGTGAGGCATTTCCCGAATTCCAAAATCACAACGACTTAAGAAAAATTTACATACTCCGAAGGATACAAAAGGATAAAGGTTTTCTTCTAACCTACAGAGTGTCCTAACATTTCTACTATAGGTTAAACCTATCCTGTAGCTGGACTGTCTCTCATTACTCAATTTGTATGAAATAAAGTTTCCTCGTACTTCCAGTTCAGATTTAATAGATACCTAACATCGGGTAAAAACATTCGAACAAATGAAGGGAATCATTACACTTCCTATTTAAGAAAATATAATGTATCACATATTAAATCATTCAAACAAAGAATGGGAAATATTTTAATTTTGATTAAACATAGACATTGCATCGGATATAAAATCATTCATAATGGAGAAGGAGAAAGTTTAACATATCTGAATTCCAATCCATGGGAAGACAAAGGAAACAACCACGTTCCTCCCAACCGTAGAACAGGGCAGCCAAAATCACTTTCCTGATTCACCCACTAGCGTGACCATGAATTCATGAGGGTGAAATTGGAAACTCCTCCTTAGCTACGTCCTTCAATTTGAACAATTATCTTCTTTCCTCACACTTACTCAACAATGCTCATAACAATAAGGTGATTCTATTTTCAACAAGCTCCTCTTGCCTCACACTCAATCCACACTGTTCATAACAACAAGAGAGCTAAGGAATCCTTTTCCCAGCATACTTGGCAGCGTCCTACCTCCTCGCATATGCTATTTATCCATTTTTTCCCAGGTCTTTTCCCTCTAAACTGCTTCCATTACACCTTTCCATGAGCGATGGCTCCATTATGAAGTGTTACTTCTCTCCGGTCCAGAACGTGAAGGCGTTCCACCTGGAACTCGCCCACGGGTTCCACCTCCACCAAGTTCCAATCAATCATATGAGTAGGGTCATGAATATACTATTTTAACAAAAAAACATGAAATACATTATGAATTCTTAGATTAGCTGGAAGTGTAAGATGATATGCTACGAGTCCAATTCAAGTTAGTATCTAGAAGGGCCCATAAAACTTGGGTGCTAGCTTGGCGCAATTCCTCAACTTCAGCAAGATTTTCTAGGCTTTGACCTTCAAATAAACATGGTCTCCCACTTGAAACTCCAAGTGTCTTCTTTTCTGATCCGCATATCTCTTTTGTCTGTCCTGTGCTTCTTTAAAGTTCTATTGTACTTTCTTTACCATGTTCTTCATTTCTTGGGGAATCTCTGGTCCAACCATGATTCTGTCAGTTGGGTTATCCCATCTAATCAGAGTTGTACACTTTCTGCCATACAATATTTCGAAAGGGCTCAACTTAGCCGAAGTTTGGTACCCATTGTTATACGTAAATTCCACCAAGTGTAGGTAGTCTTCCAACTTGTTCAGTTTTGTTCTTACAGACATGCAGAGCATATCTTCTATGAGTTGGCTTGTCCTTTCAGTCTGTCCATCTGTTTGTGGATGAGAACTCGTGCTGAAATTCAAATTAGTATTTATCCCTGCAAACAATTCCTTCCAAAAAGTGGTTGTGAATTTTACGTCTCTATCTGAAATCACCATTTTAGGAATACCATGCAATCTAAAAATTTCTTTCATGATATTTCAACAATGTTAATAGCTTTAAAAGTAGACTTTACAGGAATGAAATGTGAAAACTTATTGAGTTTTTCGATTACAACCATGATAGAATCATTATGTTTATGAGTTTTTGGCAAACCTATGATAAAGTCCAGTGAGATGGTCTCCCATTTCCATCATGGTACTGGTAATGGCTGTAATAGGCCAGCTGGATGTTGGTGTTAAGCCTTAACCTGCTCACAATCTTGGCACCTAGCCAAGTATTCTTATGTTTTGCCTTTAATATTAAACCAGAAAAATAGTTTTCTAAGTGATGTTATTGTTTTCTGGTAACCTGGATGGCGAGCGTATAGTTTCTTATGCACTTCGTCTAAAATAGTTAATTTTAGCTCTCTTGAATCTAGTACGTAAAGTCTATTTTTAAATCTTAATAGTCCCTCCTTGTTGATACTTATATCCAGTTTATCTGAGTTTGTGACATTATTTTCCAATTCTTCGATCATCTTAGTGTAATTTTCATCATTAACACCTGTAGTGCTGATTCTTTGTTCTAGATCATTTTCTTCTCTAATGATATTTATCTCAAATAACCCATGGATTATGCGGCTTAAAGCATCTGCTACATTATTTTCCTTACGCTTGGTATGTCTTACCTCGAATTCAAATTCGCTCAAGAAGGCTAGCCACCTTGCTTGTCTTGTATTAATGTCTAGTTGGTTAAACAAATATTTTACTCCGCTATTATCTTTCAATAGTAAGAATTTTCCACCCATGATATAGTGTCGCCACATTTTTAAGGCATGTATTACTGCTGCCAATTCTAAGTCATGAGTGACATAATTTCGCTCATGTTCCTTTAGTTTTTGGGATTCATAACAAATCACGTGCCCTTCCTGAGTTAGAACACCACTTAGCGCCTCTCTACTTGCATCAACGCATACTGTGAAGTCTTTATCTAGGTCTGTTACCTTCAATATGGGCGTTGATGTCAATAACTCTTTTATCTTGTTAAAACTGTCTTGAGACTTTTGCAACCAGTTAAACTTGGTCCCTTTCTTTTGCAGTGACGTGATAGGGTAGGCTATCTTGGAGAACCCTTCTATAAATCTGCAATAATATCCGGTGATTCCATTGAATGACTAGATATCTGCCACATCCTTAGGTACTAGCCATTCCATAATGGATTTTATCTTTTCTGGGTCTATGGAAATACCTTCCGAGGAAATGACATGTCCTAAATATTTTATTTCTCTTTGATAAAAGTCACATTTGTCGAAATTTTCCATAAATTTTGTGTTTCCTTAGTGTTTGTAGAACTATTTGTAAGTGTTCATCATGTTCCTCCTCTATTTTAGAATAGACCAGAATATCATCGACAAATGCTACTACGAACTTGTCTAAGTATTAGATGAAAATGTTGTTCATCAAGCACATAAATGTGGTTGGTGCATTAGTAAGTCCAAAAGGTATGACTACAAACTCGTAGTGTCTGTATCTTGTTTGAAAAGTTGTTTTGTTTATGTGCTAGTCCTTTATCCTAAATTGATGATATCCAGATCGTAAATCCAAGTTTGAGAAGATCTTGGCCCCACCAACTTGATCAAACAAATCATTTATCTTATGTAAGTGGTATTTGTTCTTAATGGTTACTTTGTTTAGCTATCTGTAATCGATACATAGTCTTAGAGTACCATTTTTTTTTTTTACAAAGAGGACTGGTGCTCCCCATGGCAAGACACTTGGTCTGATATACTCTTTATCCAACAATTCCTGTAATTGCATTTTTATTCTGTCAGTTTTGGTAGAATCATTCAGTAGGGTGGTTTTGAGATAGGGGCTGACTCGCGTAGTAAGTCTATGGAGAAATCTATTTCTCTCCTAGGAGGCAATTCTGGTATCTCATCAACAAACATGTCTCTGAATTCACTTAGGACAAAAAAGTCTTCTAACTTGGGCTTATCTTCTTTTTCTAATAGATTCGTTACTTGGATGGCGTAAACTTGACATCCCTTTCTAATACATTTCTGGAATTGCATCGTTGAAACTTGTCTGACTGACACAGGTTTTGGTATGCCTTGGGTTGTTCTAATAGTGCCAAAATTATCTTTATAGCTAAGTATATTTGTATAACAATCTAGTGCTTCTTTGTGTTGTTCCAACCAATCCATCCCAATAATCATATCATAAGACCCTAGTGGTAGGATGTTCACATTGGTCCTTATCTTTTGACCATCTAAACTGAACTCAAGATCAGAAATAAAGTTAACGACTTATTTTTTTAGTCCTTGTTGCTAGTTGTACAAGACAAGGTTTTGTATGCTTTTGCTTCTCAAGTTTATTCAAATCTACTACATCGGGAGTAATATAACTTAACGTACCTCCAGGTTCAATTAAAATAGAAATTCAAGTGTCATGGATTTTACCTGCAATCTCTACCACCAAGGATTGGTGGTCAGCTTGTCGACCATCTATGGTTTCATTTATCTGATGCAGACTTCTGCCCATGTCACCTACTGTCAAGGCTTCCTGGAAATTGTGAACAACAGTTTTGTTCGCTGTAATTAAACATGGATAGTTCCTCCTTAGATGAGGGTCTCCACACTCCCAACACTTTAATGGATCGCGGGCATTGTTCCCAAACCTTTTCGTTCCAAGGTTCAAAGGTTTACAACTACCTTGTGTATTTGGGCGATTGGAGTGAAAATCCTTCCTTGGGAAACTTTTTGTTGCATTTCGATAAGGAGTTGGCTGGTATCATTTCTTCCACTGGTTTATTCCTTGGGAAACTCTACCTGTTGTTTATACTGGTCATAGCACATTCATGCCTTCCTGAATGCCTCGCTCAAGGATTTGGAGTTTTCAAACTCAATTATGTCCCTATAGGACTATGGTAAACAACTTAAGAATCACTGGGTTTTTACTTTATCCTCCTGGATGTATGGTACAAACCTTAGTAGTTCCAAAAATTTATTTATAAGTTCATCCATCGTCATTTGTCCGAGTTGTAACTCGAAAAATTCTTTTGTCTTCCTTTCTTAATAGCTCTCATAAAGGTATTGTTTCTTAAAATACTTCTTGAAGTCGGGACATTCCAACTGTTTCTCCTTTAGGCCCTTGGCCAATTTCAGGTCCTGCCACCAAATGTTGGCCTTTCCCTTCAGGTTGTAGATGGCCATTTTGACTTTCATGTTGATGGAATAGTTGTAGATTTGGAAGTATTTTTTGATGTGCAAAAACCATGCCTCGGCTTCTTCTCCTATCCTCGACTCTCCATCAAAAGTAGCAGGTTTAATCTTTTTAAATTCTCCTTCAAGGTGGTTTGTTTGTTTTCTTTTCTTGTCTGGTATGGTTTTGTCTTCAACTGAAGGTGTCCCTTCTGACGAACTGTCTCCTTTTTCTATTTTCACACCAAAATTCTTGAAAGCACTTTTGTTGACCTCTCCCTCATGGTTATCATCTTTTGGGATTTTCTTGGTTACTATACTATGCAACAAGACTTCATTTATCTATTGTTGTTCCTATTGTGCCTTCTTTAATTTTTCATTGTCCGCCTTGAAAACCTGTAGTTCAACTATAAGGCTTCTCATTGTTTCCAACACCTCTATGGGTGAGCTTCTATCACCGTTTTGTCTCAGATATCCAGGAGGTCCTTGTTGTGGATTCTCTTCCATCCTCATTTCTGCACCTTCTTGAGCTACCATTATTTAACACAAAACAAAAATGTTATTTGTTTTCAATTTCACAAGGTTTGTTAGTTTTCTCATGGATCAGAATATATATACTAAGCAATTAATGTGGCCATATTCAGGCCCAGTGTTGTAACTTTTGCTCTGATACCATATGTAATGTACCTCAAAAATCATCATATTTTTTTTTTCTTTCCATGGAATAAATAAATTTCATTTAAGCTTAGATTGTACAAACAAGAATGATTCAATTTTTACCGTAAGGATATTATTACGACCAACTAATCTACTTTGATCAGAAAGCTTATGTGGGTAAAAATTCACTCCATGTTTATGTTCCTTTCATTATTCGTTGCACCTTTCCAATATACTCAAAGTAAGAGAGCGAAACGAACTTAAGTCGAAGGAGCCTCCGTTGTTCAGAGAGAGAAAAGGATATCACCTGGAAGTGTTCAGAGCGAGTCAGAGAGAAAAATCATCTCGCAGGGGTCAAGCTCCTATGGAAAAATGCCAAATCCTTCTTGCCAAATATCTTTAGAAGACTGAATGGTGATAAATTGTCGGGAAAAGGACCCAAATATAGCGGACCGTTAGATCCCATAGATCTGTGCGGAAGTTAAGGCTGATCATTCACAAGATTAGGAGGGTAACAACCATTGTATGAGAAACAACAGGAGCTGGTGATCTTGTTCTTCGGATTTCTTCCAACTCATAGTTGCCATGTTGGAGGGGCCCACCAGAGGACCATCCCATTCCGGACCCCATTTCAGGGTTTCAGACTTCACCAGTTCCAAACTCGAACATCAACTCACAACAACTTGAGAAATGCGAAAAGGGATGAGTGGGACTTGCATTTTAGGGTTTCGGGGTTCATAGTTTCATGAAGTCCAAACCTAACCTCTACACCCCAGAACTCGCAAAATCGTGAAAAGTGAAAAAGAGGAAAGGTGGGACCCCATTTGGGATTTCAGGATTCAGAATCTTGTGACTTCAATGCCAAGCATTTACATGCCACAAATTCCGAAATCGTGAAAAGTGAAAAAGAGGAAAACTGGGACCCCATTCGGGATTTCGGAACTTGGGGTGTCGGGGTTTCAAATACCATCCAAAAACAAACCATAACTTTTTAAAAGGTGAAAAGCGAAAGGAGGTATGACCAATACATCGAGATTTTTGAAGTTTGAAACTTTGTGAGTTTCGATGTTCAAAGATAAACATGAACAAACCTTCGAAAAGGTGAAAAAGGAGAGTGGGTCCCGTATCTCGGGGTTTCGGGTTTCAGAACTTCACAAGTTTCGGTACTTAAACAAAAACATAACCAAACTTCCGAAAATGCGAAAGAGGTAAGGGTGTGGGCCCTACAAATTTGGGTTTTGGTGTTTAGTAACTCCCGATGCAAAACATCACACATCACCAAACGTTGAATCATGAAGTTATGAAAAGGTAAAGGTCTGGGCCCTACAAATTTGGGTTTCGGGGTTTACTAACTCTCGATGCAAAACATCACACATCACCAAATGTCGTATCGTAAAGTTACGAAAAGGTAAAGGTGTGGGCCCTATAAATTCAGGTTTTGGGGTTTACTAACTCCCGATACAAAACATCAGGCATCACCAAACACTGAATCAGGAAGTTACGAAAAGGTAAAGGTGTGGGCCCTACAAATTCGGGTTTTGGGGTTTACTAACTCCCGATGAAAAACATCACGCATCACCAAATGATGAATTGCAAAGTTACGAAAAGTTAAAGGTGTGGGCCCTAAAAAATTGAGTTTCGGGGTTTCGAATGTCGAACAACAGCGCGAGACATTTCCCGAATACCAAAATCACAAGGACTTAAGAAAAATTTACATACTCCGAAGGATACAAAAGGATAAAGGTTTTCTTCTAACCTACATAGTGTCCTAACATTTCTTTTATAGGTTAAACCTATCCTATAGCTGGACCATCTCTCATAACTCAATTTGTATAAAATAAATTTGCGTGGTACTTTTAGTTCGGATTTAACAGATACCTAACATCGAGTAAAAAAATTCAAATAGAGGAAGGAAATCATTACACTTCGTGTTTAAGAAAATATGATGTATCAGATATTAAATCATTCAAACAGAGAATGGAAAATGTTTTAGTTCCAATTAAACACAGACATTGCATCGGATATAAAATCATTCAAAATAGAGAAGGAGAAACTTTAACATATCTGAATTCCAATCCGTGGGAAGACAAAGGGAACAACCATGTTCCTCCCAACTATAGAACAGGGAAGCCAAAATCACTTGCCTGATTCACCCCCTATCCTGACCATGAATCCATGAGGGTGAACATGGAAACTCCTCCTCAACTATGTCCTTCAATTCCAACAGTTATCTTCTTGCCTCACACTTACTCAATAGTTCTCATAACAACAAGGCGATTATGTTTTCAACAGGCTCCTCTTGCCTCACACTCAATCCACAATGTTCATAACAGCAAGAGAGCTCAGGAATCCTTTTCCCAGAATACTTGGTAGTGTCCTGCCTCCTCACATATGATATTTATCCATTTTTGCCTAGGTCTTTTCCCTCCTTTGGTGATTTTCACAGCTTTTATTAATCCTTGATTTTCAGGGGCTGCTAGTGGCCAAATCTCTAATTTTCCACTTGTAGTCATCAGCCCAGGGGCAGTTCCAACTTGTTCCCCACTCATGGAGTCATGGTCAGTTGATTTTAACATGGTTGTTCCATTTGTCCTCCTACAGTTAACATAATTATTCTATTGTGATACAAGTTTCATAGTCAAATAGTTAGTTGGGTCCAGTTAGATATTTGCCCAAAAATCACAATAATTAAATACAATTATTAAATTCAAAATTCAGAATTTCCCTAAATGGAAAGAATTTTCGAGATTCAA
The DNA here is from genome assembly GCA_900067695.1 of Picea abies. Classification (NCBI taxonomy): domain Eukaryota; kingdom Viridiplantae; phylum Streptophyta; class Pinopsida; order Pinales; family Pinaceae; genus Picea; species Picea abies. The sequence goes on from CBVK0100097253.1 coordinate 18,732, forward strand.
ATTTTCCAAAAATGAAAATAAATTTCCATCACATAAAAATATTGATTTTGGAGGGACATCACATCCTTTCCCCCTTTAGTAAAAAACTATCCTCAGTGTTCATTCCTTTCCTGGAATAGGATCGGATGAAATTTCTATAAATCTCCCTCCAATTCCCAAGTGGCCTCCTCAGGATTAAAGTTCTTCCATTGCACCTTTACGTGAGAGATGGCTATGTTATGAAGTGTTACTTCTCTCCGGTCCATAATGCGTAGGGGTTCCACTTGGAACTTTCTCTCGGGTTCCACCTGCACCAATTTCCAATCAAACATATGAGTAGGGTCATGAATATACTATTTTAACAAAGAAACATGAAATACATTATGAATTCTTAGATTAGTTGGAAGCGCAAGTTGATATGCTACGGGTCCAATTTGAGTTAGTATCTGGAAGGGCCCACAAAACCTGGGTGTCATCCTGGCACAGTTCCCCAACTTTAGCGAGCTTTTTTGGGCTTTGACCTTCAAACAAACATGGTCTCCCACTAGAAATTCCAAGTGTCTTATTTTATGATCCGCATAGCTCTTCTATCTGTCATGTGCTTCTTTTAAGTTCTATTGTACTTTCTTTACCATGTTCTCCATTTCTTTAATCATCTCTGGTCCAACCATGGGTCTGTCAACTCGGTTATCCCAACTAATCGGAGTTGTACACTTTCTGTCATACAGTATTTTGAAAGGGCTCAGCTTAGCCAAAGTTTGGTACCCATTGTTATATGCAAATTCCACCAAGTGTAGGTAGTCTTTCCACTTGTTTGGTTTTGTTCTTACATACATGCAAAGCATATATTCCATGATTTGGTTTGTCCTTTCGGTCTGTCCATCTGTTTGTGGATGATAACTTGTGTTGAATATAAAATTAGTATTTAACCCTGCAAACAATTCCTTCCAAAAAGCATACGTGAATTTTACATCTCTATCTGAAATCACCATTTTAGGAATACCATGCAGTCTAAAAATTTCTTTCATGAATATTTCAGCGGTGTTAATAGCTTTAAAAGTAGACTTTACAGGAATGAAATTTGAAAAATTATTGAGTTTATCAATTACAACCATGATAGAATCATTATGTTTCTGAGTTTTTGGCAAACCTATGATAAAGTCCAGTGAGATGGTCTCCCATTTCCTTTACGGTACTGGTAATGGCTGTAATAGGCCAGTTGGATGCTTGTGTTCAATCTTAACCTACTGGCAAACCTGGCACCTAGCCAAGTATTATGTTGTTTCGCCTTCCATATTAGGCCAATTTTTTTTTTCTTTCTGAGTGTTGTTATTGTTTTCTGGTAACTTGCATGGCCAGAGTATGGTTTCTTATGCACTTCGTCTAAAATAGTTAATTTTAACTTTGCTTAATCTGGTACATAAAGTCTGTTTTTAAATATTGAGTCTAAAAATTTGTTAGAGACATTACTGTCATTGATTGGCTTTACTATGCGACTTAAAAATTCCTACCCGACGATACGACAATGTATACTCCTCCTTTCAATGTTATTTAAAGTCTTGTAAAAAATTATGAGTACATTCTTATTTGATGATGCCTATAACACCAGTATAGACTTAACTATACAAGTGACTTGTAAACAGGTTTGTTACTTCCATACCTCTAACCGGAATGAAGATTCTCCAATGTTCCTTTACCAGTCCATTCATTATATTAATAGATTTGTTCCAATAGAAATAAGTTTCTTTTAGGTTCCTACAGCTTTGTGAAGAAACAGAGGTCAATTGGGCTTTGGTGAGTACAACTGCCGAACGAAACAGAGGATCTTGTTGTTTGCCGAAATATGAAATATGGAACGACTATGGCTAGCATTTTGGGGTTTCGGGATTCGAGACTTCACTAGTGCAAGTGCCCAAACAACCACATATACAAACCTGTGAAATGTGAAAAAGGAAAGGTGGGTCCCATACTTCAGGATTTCGGGGTTCAAAACTTTGCAAGTTCTGGTGTCCAAACATCGACATACACAAATTTCCGAAAAGAGAAAAGGAAAAGGTGAGACCCGCATTTCGAGATTTCAAGGTTCGAAACTTTTCGAGTTTCGGTACCCAACCTCAACATGAACAAATTTTTGAAATGTGATTGAGCACAAACAATTACTGAAATTGAGAAAAGGAACGGGGAAATAACATTTCAGGATTTAGGGATTCGGGTTTTCATGTTTTTAAATACCAAACAACAATACACTACAACTCTCGAATTCCGAAAGGTGAAAGGATGTGGGACCACCACTTCGGAATTTCGGGCTTTGGGGTTTTGAGGTCTCAAAAGTCAACATCTAACATACAACAACTTTCAAAAATGTGAAAGGTGATCAGTACTTTGGGAATTCAGAGTTCAGGATTTCTCAAGTACAACAGGCAACATTAGCACACAACAACTCCCGAAATCATGAAAAAATTCTAGCACTTTAGGATTTCAGAGTTCGAGTTTTCATGAGTACAGAAGCCAAGCATCAATAGATACAAACCTCCAAAATGAGAAACCAAGGGAAGGTGGGATCCATAATTTGGGGTTTCAGGGTTCAGGACTTTGCGAGTTCCAGTGTCCAACAACATGAAAAAACCTCTAAAATGCGAAAGAGAAGAAAGGAGAGACCCGTATTTTGAGGTTTCGGGGTTCGAAATTTCACGAGTGCCAGAGTCCAAATATCACATAATCTTTCAAAAAGGAAAAAATAAAAGTGGGTCCTGCATTTCAGGATTTCGGGATTTGAAATCCCGTGACTTCAAAATCCAAACATCAAACACAAACAAATCCCAAAATTGCGAGAAAGAAAAGAACATTGGAAAACATTTCGAGATTTCATCTTTCCGGGTTTCGGTGTTTCAAAAGTCAACCATAGCATACCACAATTCCCGAATTTCCAAAAGGTGAGAGGGTGTAAGACCAATTCTTCAGGATTTCGGGATTCGTGGTTTCAAATGTCAACAACAACACACAACCATCCCTGAATTTCGAAAGCAAAAGAACTTAAGAATTTTACACGACACAAGGTACAAAAGGATAAAAGATTTTTGTGAGGTAAAACTCTAAACTCATCACTAACCTTGACTACGGAAAGGGGTAGCCCATTCTCAAATGAAAGGAAAACAAGAAAAGCAAAAATCCTCCAAAAGGCATCGATTCTCAAGATTGTTTTAGAATCCAAAAAAAAAGGGGGGTGGGGGTTTCCAATATTCATTAACTCCCAAATTTTGTCATTTTATACACATCTAGCATATGGTTTCATATTGTTATAGCATATTGTTATATACATAGCATCGGATAAAACATTCGAATAGAAGGTGGGAAGAAATCGTTACAGATCCGATTTAATCAGGTAAAATACACCAAATGCAAAATGGTCATATAGACAGAGAATGTAACTTATTCTAGTTCATATTCAAAAGATGCATAACCTCAAAATACATAGCCATTCATAATAGAGAGGGGGAAATTAAAATATCTGAGTCCAATCCATAGGAAGACAAAGGGAATAGCCATGTTCGTCCCAACTATAGAACAGGGAAGCCAAATCTACTTGCTCGATTCACCCCCTAGCCTGACCATGAATACATGAGGGTGAACTTTGAAACTCCTCCTCAAAGATGTCCATCAATTCCAATAGTTATCATCTTGCCTCACACTTAATCAATAGTGCTCATAAAAGCAGGGTCCTCTTACCTCACACTGAAACCACAGTGTTCATAACAACAAGAGAGTTCAAAAATCTTTCCCATAATACTTGGCAGCATCCTGCCTCCTCGCATATGCTATTTATCAATTTTTTTTCCCAGGTCTTTTACCTTCCTTTGGGGATTTTCAGAGATTTCTTAATCCCTAATTTTTAGGGGCTTCCAGTCGCCAAATCTCTGATTTTCCACCTCTCCTAATCAGCCTAGAGGTAGTTCCAACATGTTTCTCCAGTCATGGAGTCATGGTCAGTTGATTTTAACATGGTTGTTCCATTTGTTCTCCTGCAATTAATATAAATATTCTATTGTGATACAAGTATCATAGTCAAGTAGTTAGTTGAGTCTAAACAGATATCTTTCCAACAGTCACAATAATTTAATACAATTATTAAATTTGAAATTCAGAATATCCATAAATGGAAAAAAAATTCGATATTCGAATTTGCCAAAAATGGAAATAAATTTCCAGCCGATAAAAATAAATATTTTATTTTTGGGGATGTCACAATATGAGTCCATGCCTCGGAGGATTGTCCTATCAACTCGACCAACGCTACACCATGACTTGATTTTCTCGAAGGCATTTCTCCAGGGAAGTTACTTCGCAATCCAGAGTTAGAACAAGTCCCTTAAAATGACTACTAGGATAATAAACCCACGGGTTTACCTTACTCCTACCATATAGTTTATAGCTCAGTGAATTAGGAAGGATTTTAATTAGATCGACAAGCCTACGGATAGTTTAACCAAGAACCCCTCTGATGGATTTGTTGGAGCTCTATTGCGTGTCAACCTTAACCTCTACGTAGACAGGAGAGTGGACTTGGTAACGTCCTAAAAACCCTGAAGAAGCTTAGCGGGAATATTTCTCGGCTTTTTGGTGTTTCGGAACCCCAAATACCAAAGGGGAAGAACCCTTGTCCTTGCCATTCGCGAAGTCTCGGTGTGCGAAAACTTGGAGTATCTTAGCAGGAATATTTTTTGGCTTTTCAGTGTTTCGGGACCCGGAAGACAAAAGGGAAAGAACCCTTCTCTTTGCTAGTTGTGAAGTCCCGGTGTGGAAAACCCCAAATTAGCTTAGCAGGAAGAGTTTTTGACTTTTCGGTCTTTTGGCACCTAGGAGACAAAAGGGCAAGAACCCTCATCTTCTCAAGTCACAAAGCCTCGGTGTGTGAAACCCTACAGCAGCTTAGCAGGAAAATTTTTCATCTTTTCGGTGTTTTAGCTCTTGGAAGACCAAAGGGAAAGAACCCTTGTCCTCGCCAGTCATGAAGTCCCGGTGTGAGAAACCCCAAAGAAGCTTAGCGGGAAGAGTTTTTGGCTTTTCGGTGTTTCGGCACCTGGAAGACCAAGGGGAAAGAAAACTTGTCTTCCCCAGTTGCAGAGCCCCGGTGTGAGAATCCCCGAAGCGGTTTAGTACAGATAGGTTTCAGCTTTTCGACATTCTGGCATCTCAGAGACCATAGGGTGATTACCCTCACCTTTTCAAGTCGCTAAGTCCCAAAATGTGAGACTTTGAATTGGCATAGTGTGAATAGGATTTCGAGTTTCTGTGTTTGAAGAGTCAAAAGACTCAAACCCCCCTTTCTTTTCGAACTCCTCGTTACCGAAGTCCCGATATGGATAGGACCATCAGACCAGGGGAGAGACTCGTAGTTGTCGATCTCAATTAGAAGGTAGGATTTCAGGTTTCAGAGTTTTAAGAGTCGAAAGACTCGACCCCCCATGATTTTTGAACTCCTGGTTACCGAAGTTCTGATACGGCTAGGACTGTTGGACCACGGGGGAGATTTCGGGTGTCAGGGTTTGAATAGTCGAAAATACTTGACCCTCATGCATCGTTGTGTCACGAAGTGAGGAAGGCGTTGCTTGGCTTGGTCGGGGTCATAATCAGCGATCACATGGAGGTGAAGCCCGCGCTTGGTACTTCAGTCATACACGATGGGTTTCCAATGAAATAACCATTAGATTGGCTTAGGGAAAGTTTCGACAAGAATACCTAGCTTGTGCTAGGACCTTGTAGGAACTCGGGGATTCTGTCCATCGAGAAGAAAAAGAAAGAAAAATCTGAAACAATCCATTATGCCGTAGTGTATGTGTTACACTATCTTAGCATGACCTTGGTCCCTATGTGTTGGGCTAGATAAAAATGTCAACATGGATAACCATAATATAAGAAACTTATCAGAGTTTAATAGTAGAAAAAAAACTGTTATCTTATCCTAAGAATGAATCTATCAAGTTAATTAGGATTAATGTTCTGGAGTAGAATTTTTATTTTTGTCAAAATTTAGGTATATTACACCAACCTTCATTAAGAAATGTGTAGCATATTTTCTTTCATGTTAGTAGTCTCTTGTGCCTATACATTAGGTACCTAGTATCTCTAATAGACAGCTAGTATTAATTATCACATTAGTATTAGTCATCACATTACTATTTGTAGAAATTTATATTAGGAATACAAACAACCCTCATACAACATTTGCACCATAACCAATAAGGAACATATATGAACTATAATAAATATATATGCTAACTTAGTGGATTGAACCATGTTCAAAGAATATGCACATGTTGTTGAGTTAATTTTGGCTAGTTATCCACTCAATGTAGAAATCCCTTAGTTTATACTACACAATTAGGTCCATTTATGTAATTTTAGGTGACCATAAAGTATTTCACAGTTATGTATTTAGTTCAACCATATCCACAACTATCCAACTCTTTTTCGTTAAATCTCTCAAGTGATCCAACTATATAATATAACATTTGCACAGTTCATATGTTATATAATATAACATTATCCAATCCGTGATCACATAAGAGTGCACCACTTAGTAAAGAAAAATTTCCTATGTGCCCAGATTAAAGGCATAACAAGTTGTTTTGCACCACTTAGTAAATATTTCTTATGTTATTAGTGGGTGTGTGAGGTTATTTATAGTGGATCCAACCATAGGTTACTTTTAATATGCACATGAAATTGATTTATTTTTGGGTAGTTATCCACTCAATGTAGAAATCCCTTAGTTTATAGTACATGGTTAGGTCCATTTATGTAACTTTAGGTGACCATAAATTATTTCACAGTTATGTATTTAGTTCAACCATATCCACAACTATCCAACAAGTTGTTGCTAAATCTCTCAAGTGATCCAACTATATAATATAACATTTTCATAGTTCATATGTTTTATAGTATAACATTGTCCAATCTCTGACCAGAGAAGAGTGCACCACTTAGTAAAGAAATATTTCTTATGTTCCGAGATTAAAGGAACAACAAGTTGTTGTGCACCACTTACTAAATATTTCTCATGTTATTAGTGGGTGTGTGAGGTTATGAATATATATGTGGTCTTACTGGATTGAACCATGTTCGAAGAATATGCACATGCTATTGAGTTATTTTTTCGTAGTTATCCACTCAATGTAGAAATCCCTTAGTTTATAATACACAATTAGGTCCCTTTATGTAATGTTAGGTGACCATATAAATTACTTCACAGTTATGTATTTACTTCAACCATATCCACAACTATCCAATATGAAGATGTTTTGTTTTCTCGAGACAAAATTCATACAATTTACAATTGTTTTCAAGGTAAAAATAGGTTTTGGACATGGAGGGATATGGTGTTTGGTTTAATAATAAAAAACAAATAAAATCAAAGCTATATCAAAAAAGGGAGTTTGGGAATTTATAGTTAAGAAATCCCTTAGTTCAAATATGGTTCCTTTATGTAACAATTAGGTATAAATCCCTTAGTGGAAATCCCTTAGTTTATAGTAAAACTAAGTCACTTTATGTATCCCTTAGTTTATAGTAAAATTAGGTCCCTTTATGTAATGTTAGGTGACCATACAATATTTCACGGTAACTTTAGGTGACCATACAATATTTTATGTAACTTTAGGTGACCATACCATAGGGAAATTTTAAGGAATCTTAAAAAAATGTTCTAATACATTATTTTAGTGGACCCAACCACAGTTTAAGTTTAATGAATCCAATTGCTTATTGTTTTTATGGAATATATTTCACTTGGCAAATCCAACTTTCTGATTTCAATGATTTTTTTGTGTGGGTTTTATTGATCATTATGAAAATATTATCATTTTATGTTTTGTCCCGTATCCCTTTAGTCATCATGTATTGTCTGAGCAGTCAGCCAAGAGCCGAATCGATGATCATTAGTTCGGTGTTTAAAGACCTATAGATTCAAATGCCCTTCTTTTCTGTGCATGGATGATGAGTGAAGGATAAGAATTTTTCCTAGTGTCTATCCCTTACTTATCTTTTAGTTGATTGATTCATGGCTGAATGTTTAGTCTTTATGTCTTATTCTTTGATGCAGATTGTGAATGATAAACCTCTGAGTGAAATGAAAGTCCCTTGGTGAACCCAACTTCTGATTTCAATGACTTCTATGTGTGGGTTTTATTGATTATTATGAAAATTTTGTGGTTTTATATTTTGTCACTTATACCTTTAATCATCATTTTGTGCCTAAGCAGTTGGCCAGGAGCTGAAATGACGGTCGTCACTTCAATGTTTAAAGACCTGTAGATTCAAATGCCCTTCTTTTCTGTGCATGGATGATGAGAGAACGATAAGAATATGCCATGCTGTCTATGGACCCCTTAATTATCTTTGAGTTGATTGATTCATGGATAAATGTCTAGTCTTTTCACATTCTAATGAGAGAGTACCTATGTGGCTTGATTGTTTAAAACTTTGATATATCTCTGCATTTTTGATTGATTGAACTTGTGTACATCTATGGATTTTTAATGATAAACTCTACATTGTGGATAGATATTGAGGAGTGATTTTGACATGAGAGTATCCAAACATTCCTCGCAATTTTTTTAGGAATTCTCAAGAAGGAAGAATCAGAACTTCTTCTTCGACTAAGACTCTGAGTGAGCAACAACAATATCATTAGAGGGGATTTTCAAATGAGTCTGTAAATAGATCAACTGCAGAACCTGATCAAGCCAATGTTATGGATGAAATATTCTTAGATAGGTTGCACATAGATACTGCTACACCTGAGAATATAGGGAATAGCTCTAGACAAGATCATATTGCGTGTAAATTTCTTAAATTTTGTTTATTTTTGTTGATTTTTTTTGAATTTAAATTTATGTGAGGTTAAATCTTGAAGTTACTTTCAAATGTGTGTGTAGGATATCAATTTAGAGCAAGGGTCGACAATGAGAGTGGTTTTCATGAAGATTCAAATGTTTGTGCAGAGTGTGAATGTGGATTTAGGATAACACTTTAAGAAGAAACAAAAGATTACATGCTAACATCCACCTATCCTTCATATGTTAGAGATGAACTTCCCTCGAAAGGGAATACTGAAGCAATGATGCTTGAGTGATGCTCAGGTGTTAAAAATAGGTTTGAAAATGATTTGGTGATATTTGAACTCCCTCAGGCGAGAAAAAAAAATTTGCAAATTGTTTTGCATTCATTGGAAAACTTTATGGATGCATATTAGAAGATGGAGCCAACCAATGACATTTTTGTTGATCTAATGACACGGTTAAAGTCAAAGGTGATGGGTCCTCATAAAAGAGAGACAACAAAAAAAAAAGTTTCGAAAGAAGACGTCATTTGCATGTTCAAATTCAAAGAGGGCCCAAAGGGAAATATGTTGATGGTGCAATATTTTAAGCACTGTGACTTTTCCGGACATTTGTATAACATATTTTTGATGACATATGGGAAATTGTCGTGAAAGGATGAGGTTCCACACTATTTTGTAAGACATTTGTTTGTAGAGTTTTTCTTGCACATGCACCCTGATTATACTAGTCTATCATCGAAATATTATGGGATAGGTAAAGAAGGTACATATGATCGCAAATCGACATATCAAAGTGCAGCATTAGCGAGGCCTCCACAGCCTTTAGGACCTCGCCCAACAGGAGCATTTCCATCACTTTCAGAGTTACAGGATACATCATAAGTTGGAAAAGAGGCTGGGAATGCAATCGAGGAAAATTTGGAAGCCAATTTTTAAGGTTTTGATGTTGGCATGAAGCATGAGTGAACAGAAGCTAATTCCCGTGCCGCAATTGTTGATAAAATAGATGCAGACTTAGATGCAATTTCAGTAGAAAAATTTTTGGACTATGAAAGTGTTGATCTAGATGGTTGGAAGAAGGTCATTCAAAATGATGACACGAACCGCATATTGGTATGTGTTCTATTTAGGAAAATTTTGATGCATTTTATGATAGTTTTTTTCTAGTTCTAGATTTATATATCCTTGTCTCTATAGAAACAATCGAGTTCTTCTTGTCCTTAATGGTAGTTTGGAGATATGTTAAACGAATCTCTAGTCGGTATGGGACTTGATTCGACAAGTTTGAATTTGAATGGATTGAATTGGGTATGTTTTTTCTAATAGTTATTCAATCTCCACTTTTCTGAATAAGAGATCAACAACATTTATAATTTTGTATAATTGTGAACACATTGAATCCTAGATTTAGTTCTTAGTTGTGTTGTTCACATCTCTCTATTCCATCCCCTACTACTTGGACTCACTTGTATTAATTCAATTTGAGAGAATTTGAAGAGTGTGGGAGTTGACAGCTGTCATTTAATGTCTTAAAATTATTTAAATTTACTGTGTTATAATCATTTAAACATAATTTTTAAAATTTTTAAATTTGAAATGTGTTATATAGTGTAATGTGGAGAAGAGAGTATGTGAAAGTGTGCTCATAAGGGGGATTTGGATTGAGGAAGAACCTAGATTAGGGAAGGATGTGTCAATTCAGGATGATTCATAAATATATGTTCTTGACTTTTATCAAATTTTTGCTTTCTCAAATTTATAGTTTCGTTTTTCCTCAATTAATTTAAATTATATAGAACTGCTAGATAAGTTTGTCGTTGTATTAAATGATGTACATTCAAACTTAGTTAAGGTTGTATCATGATGCATACCTAATTTTGAACTTGAATATGTTTGAATATTTGAGACCAGATTATATCCCACATGAGAAAAGAGAAAGTTTGTAAACTTTCCTCGATTGCATTCATTTATTTATTGTCCAAAAATGATGTAGTATTATATGAGAACATCTATTCCATAGAAGAAAGAGAATATACGTATTTTTTGACAGAATGGTTTTTAAAATGGAGATTTCTGAACTTTTTTTAGATAATAAGTAGCTTTTTGGAAGAATTTTTTAATATGGAGATTTATCAGTCCTTTAGTTTGAAAGGGCATCATGTAATTTGATTATGTGACTATGATAGAAGAAGAAGAGAAGTATTTAACTGCTGAGGAGATCATATTTGATTTCTTATAATTGATGGTAAGAAAGTGGCAAAGTTAACTTGTTATGAACTAATGTTTTGTATATTCTCCTTTTTACAATGCATTAAATTAAGCATCAAACTTTTAAATACTTTTTTGGCATGTATTAATTTAAATGTTTCATTTTATGTTTAGTGTGTACTCTCGAAAATATGAAAAATACATGATTCTATTGTCAAATAATGTTTTTTTATATTCTTTTTTTTACAATACATTTTAAATTAAGCATCAAACTCTTAAATACTTTTCTGCTATGTATTAATTTAAATGTCTGATTTTATGTTAGACTCTTCAATATTTTTTTTCTATGTATTAATTTAAATGTTTGATTTGATATTATACTCTTAAATACTTTTCTGCTATGTATTAATTTAAATGTTTGATTTTATGTTCACTGTTTATTGTCAAAAATATGATTCTATTGTCAAAAGGTGCAAAACTTAACTAGTAATGAAATAATGTTTTGTGTATTCTTTTTTTTACAATGCATTTAAAATTAAGCATCAAACTCTTAAATATTTTGCTATGTATTAATTTAAATGTTTTATTTTATGCTCACTATGTACTGTCAAAAAATGATTCTATTGTCACAAAGTGGCAAAGTTAAGAATAAAATAAAATGCTCAAAATGATGTGACAATAAAATAAAACCTTAAAATGAAAGAGATGATCAACTCTTCTTAATTTTATCATGTAGTTATTAAAAAAATGTTAAAACTATAAGAGATATTCACCTAAAGGTTCATATATCCTTGAACCTAATGCAACATTATTAAAATAAAATAGAAAAAAATACTATTGAAAAAAGAAAGGGTTAATGGAAATAATGTTTAACAATTTTTCATTCTTTATATCACTATACCACTCTCTTACTACTTCAAGTCAATATAGTTGGAATAGAATTCACCAAATAGTTTGAGTGTTATACCTCTCCAACATTAATAAATGGTTTTACTACATGACATTAAATTTTTGTATAAACTTTTATTTTACTCTACATGAAATTAAATTTATGTATAAATTAATGTATATATCTCCATACACCTTAACAATCAAATGGTTAATGGAGAATCTCTTATCCTATAAACAATGAAATGTCCTACACAAATATCATGACCTTAAAAATAAATTATTATCATATAAAATAATAACAATCAAATGGTTAAGGGTGAATCTATTATCGTATAAACAAACAACATAATATCCTACACAAATATCATGACCTTATGAATAAATTGTTATCCTATAAAATAATTGTGACACTTAAAATATTTATAAAGCATTACATCTCTATTAAATTTTTTGTAAAATTAAATATAAATTAACATTGTAAATCATTATATATAATAATTGTGAAACATAAAATGTTTATATCAAAAAACAATTCAATTAAAAAAAATACTTTAAATTATTATTTTTTAATTAGATGTAGAGGTTAAATTTGATATTGAATCCTTTGTATATATTAGAAGATATTACATTAATGGTTCTATCAATGTAATTGGGTATCATAAATATGTCATGGTAATACACATACTTGAGAAAGAGTTAGTTCCATTTAGAAGTTAGAAGTGGGTATCTTGGTGATCCATCACTAGAATTTGCAAGAATCTCACAAATCCAACCATGCATAAGAAGTGAAGGAACTTATCTTTAAATAGATAGTTTATAGATCAAGCTTTTACAATAAAAAATAATATTCCTTGTACTTTAGAAGGTACTAAAATTGTATAACTCCTCGATGTGATCAATTGAATTTGATAAGTGAACTTCATGATACTCTGCGGGTATGAACCTTATGCAGTACAAAGAGATTTAATTTTAGTTCAAAAAGAATGACGCACAATCTGTTTGAATAGTCAATGGAATAGAATGAGCCACGAGGAAGCGGCTCCATTCCTAGCATGTGAGATTATATGGCCGCTTGTATTACCACTTGAGGACCGACGACATTGTATCATTTATCATGTAGCAAGGTGGCTCAAAAGTAAATTGAACCCATCAAACTTGTGAAAAGGCAGACATGAAGTCTTACGACTTCATGTGAGAGGGACCCATTAGTATATGCTTTCTCAACATGTGTGCCCCATTATGAACATGGGAAAAATAAAAGAGTATGTTTGGAAATTATGGGTTTGAAGGGGACAACTCCAAAATACATATATGGGAATGGATTCAAACATTCTAAAGTGAGTAAACCCCATAGAATGAACTTCATTAAAATATATTTTACTTGTCTTAACATGTGATCCATTTCCAATCACAAGATGGAATGAGAATTCGATATCATAAAGGTGCCCTAATACTATGCTTTCTTTAAAAAATATTAGTTTCATCCAAATGTTAGAAGGGGGCATGCTTAGAATGATATATGATGATGGGTCTATTAGTCGGATCAGGGATCAAGTACTTAAATATGTCTCGTAAATATGCCTAGTAGTGAGCATGCCTATGTTAGGATTAGTTTCATCCCTTGTGCCTAAGGATACCTCACTTCATGACTTGAAAAAATAACTTGTATTATATAAAATTCACGTCCCTAAAAGATTAAGTTCTCCTCTATCCTATATTAAAATTAGGGTGCACCCCAAGCGGTTCTTGGTTTTTTCACTCTTATACAAATTTAGGTTATAACATACTTGGGAATAAATTTTCAAGTGATTCACTCATTCATGTCCTAATTAGAGTTGAATTCCCAATGAACATACTTTTGAGTATTAATGTGGGTGTCATAATTTGTAAGTACTTCTCTTACTCTTGTTGAAATAGGGTGCACCACAAATGGTTCCCTTATTATTATATTAATTCTTTTTAAATTCCAAGAACATAATTTTGGCACTAACTAAGATGAAAATTCATTAAGTTGTTGTCTCACTCCTATATATGTAGATCAAGGTGTGGCCCAAGAATGTCCTATACTTCTATACTTATTAGGGTGAAATTTTCCAATGTCATACTTTTGGGTATCGATAGGGGTATAAGTTACCAAATGGTTCCTTCACTTCCATACAAATTAGTAGTTCCATAAATTCTATACTAATTAGTTTGTAAGTATTAACAATATACTTTTAGGTACTAATTCGGGTGGAGTTCCCGAATGAGTTTTTTTATACATAGTACCATTTTTATAAATATCATAATTGAAAATATGTTTGAAGATAGTCAAAACAAGTTACAAAAATCTATAATATACTTTCAATGAAAAATAAAAAAAATTGGAATGTACAAATGTGCCAAGTTTGTTTAAAAACAATGTAATGGTATTTCATCTTTAATTATTCATTCATAATCGAATTTGGATATTTTCCATTTTCTAACTTTTTTTTATTTTTTATTGAACTTCTATTATGCACTCAACACATACCAAATGACTATATTGACAACTTGTGACATCTTGTTGGTAGTCTTGAAATTGAACTTGAGGGTCGGTTTGAAGGGTTTCTTGAAAAAAATATCCTTTCAATACAATCGATCCTTTTTCATATATAAAACCGTTATCATCTAAATCTTCTAATAGCCTCATCTTTTGTTCTGTGCATCGCATCAAATAATATTTCACGTTTTCAGTGTTGTCTATAGGTTCAGCCATGACAAAAACATCTCCTAAATATTTGGACATATTGGACAACAAACAATTCGTGTTGGATTATCACACAAGTACATATACAAGTTATTTGAAAAAATTTAAACATAAAAATTTTACCTTCTCTAACAAGGTGAGATCGGAAGA